>CM052087.1:8548737-8565413 GCA_028453745.1 Agapostemon virescens
ATTGATAAAAGTTTTCAACTAGCAATAACCGCACCTCGGTAGAACCTCATTCGTTACGATATCGTCGCTACGGAAAGCTGAGATTACTTGATGATTACTTGATGATTATTTGAGATTACTTTAGATTACTTGGTCACCGCCATGGCGGCTCACACATATTCCGTTCCGTCGCGAAGCTCTGGAACATTGACGTTCCTCAGGAGCCGCTCTCGCTCGCAGGTGTAACACAGTTTCCCAACACACGTCGTTTAACGCACGCTATCAGATCGATCTTTTCGTCTACAGAAACGATAGCTACGCTAGAAATTGATTCTCTCGTTCTCGAAGATTCCGACGTTTGCCGGCCACGGATGCATATTCAGCGCAACATGGCCCACCGCACGGAGAACAAATACATATATTTTTTGTGGTGTGCAGCTCGAACGATTCGATCGTCAACCGTCGTTTACAGATCCCCGAACAAAAGATCTAAACCTGCTTATTCGAAAGACGCGCGTCGACCGGTGTTGGTCGAGGACAGAGCCCGTCCGACAAAAGGCAGCAGTGTCCCTGCAGCTCATTCCGTTCTCGATCACGGCGAAACGTGGAACGGTATTTCCCGTTTGAAGCAAGGAAGAAAGACAGGAAGGTTGGGGGGAGGGAGGAGAGGAGAGGAGAGGAGAGGAGAGGAGAGAAACAAGAAAGAAGACCGAATCGGTCCTGCGTCCCGCGGTCTCGGTCCTGTTGAACGATCGCAAAACCGTGCGGCTTCCGTCTCGATGTCTCGGGCCGGCGACAAAACCGGAAATAAGCAATCGTCCCGATGCCTTTGCGCAGTTCCGTTCCCGGTGGATTGCGGTGGAACGTCGATCGAGTCGTTTGCCCGGGGGAAAAGGGAAAAATAAAGGTCGACCGGCGGAGAGGAAAGGGCTGAGGTCGGATCCACGGGTTCGACGTAAAACGTTCGGCGTTTCGGGCGTTCATTAGGAGCCAAGGACCGGCGACCTCGCCGGAGACGTTCGCTCGGGCTTATCGCCTGCGAGGATCCGTAACCCGTGAAATTACGAGGACGTGATCCGGCGCCCTGTAATTTTACGATTCGCGGGCTACTTAGCGCCCGGGAACACGGTGTTCCCGGGCCCCCGGTAATCGGGGCCCCGTGATCTTTTCGCGCCGCCAGGCCCCCGCCAAGGCTAAACGATCACGGGCGCAGGCACCCCTCGTCAACGAGGACACCGTAGGACAATGGGGTCTCCTCGCGACGATCTGATAGCGGCCGCGACAAAATGACGGGGCTGTTACGCCCGCGCACCGTGTTCTGAAAAACGCTCCGGCCTGTTCTTCTGGCACAATGCACGGCTGGGAACGACCGTTTTTTGCCGGACATCGTCGTTCCGCTGTGACACGAGAACCCGATGCTGCCACGGGTTCAACACGTACGCCGATCTGTTCGACCCGACGGAAAAACTGTGTTACACCTGCGAGCGAGAGCGGCTCCTGCGGAACGCCGATGTTCCAGAGCCTCGCCACCGAACGAATAGGTATATTTTGAACGGTTATGGCGGGGTTTCCACGTGAAAAAGAAGGGACCATCGTAAAAGTCCCCAATTAATACAGAATTTTTAGAACTGTCAAATAACCCCATCTGGTATGCAGATGTTGGGTCCCAAAATTTAAGACAACGACCGATTCTTCCGTAGCTGGCAATTTCGCTGTAAAGCCATTGCTGAAGCTCGCCTCTTGAATTCAGCATTGCTTCAAGTATTTACAAAGTACAATCATACTGTTTTTAACCCATTGACTGTCAACTACGAGATATCTCGTAGTAAGCGTCTCTACCAAAACTGCCAGCTACGAGATATCTCGTAGTGGGTGTTGCAAGTTTAGATTGGCTACAAATGGCTATTTCAGTTAGGAACTATTAGAAAGGATGAATGAAAAATGTATATAGTGTAGAGGACATATTGATTATCAATTTTTATTATTAAAATTAGAAAGAAAAAGAGATAAAAGGAAGGGGGATCGTCCTGAATCTGCTAGAGGACTCGTCGGTAAGGCTGACTCTGCCTTAGACGCTGGAATACTTCATTTATTGCGTCGTTTATGAATGATTATCATTAAATTAATGGCATTGGACATCGATTTACTATTGTGGAAGGTAACCAGATTGTAGTATGAGGTGAGAGCTTCGTTATATAGGGACTAACAATTCTCTTTAATAACGTTGATCACTTCTATGAATGGCATAAACGAAGCTTGGCAGAAATACACGAAATTCGCTCGGCATTCAACGTGTTAAGGACGGTACATATATGAATCGGATCAAGTACTAGCGGGAAAGTCTCGTTCTCTTGTCCCTCTGTCGATGAGCGCAGGAGGTACAACCGCCACATACCAAAGCGAATGCTTTCGTTCGTAATCGCGATACAATTCAACCATAACAGAATAATTGTCCTCGTTACAACGTACATCTTGCAGGTATTCGAAGGGTCTGCAAGTCAGCCGTAAACAGACTCCAGATTCTGCATTCCAAGACGAGGTTAGCAATAATCTCGATTCTCGTCGACCACGCGAGATGTTCGTCTTGGTTGGCACTCCAAGCCGCGATTTAATTGCCATTTAACCGCGATACTCATAGAGAGGTCGATACTCGCGGGCCCGTGACACGCGTTAGCAGGCTTCTATTCCATCCCCGGTGATCATTATGTGGGCGGTCGTCTAATATCGGAGCTCGAGCACACGAAGCGTGACAAATCCCTGATTACCTTCGGGAGGGGAAACCGAACAATACGGGTGGGATACGTAGAAAGCGGAACCGAGCTGTTAATTTCCTGTTGCGGAACCAAACAGGCTGCAGACTCGGGAGAAACAAAGGCACGCGAGGGATCTTTGCCTCGGTCGCCTCCCGGCGCCCATCGAAAATCAAATCTCCCTCTCTCGCCACCATTATCTGCCACCCCTGTCGTCGAAGATGGAAACGAATGGAATTCCTTCTTATTTGTTCCCTACACCGACTACGAGACCTTAACCCTCGCCGTAGACCGTTTCCAAGGCAGCTTTGCTGAGGATCTCGTAGAATCTTTAAAACCGGGAACGAAAACATTAACGTTTCGAGGTAGACGGTTTTCCGCGACTATTTCAATTAACACTTTAACTGCCAGAACAACAACCTCAAAAATTCCACAAAATCAAAGTAATTTATTTGATGAAACAACAATTTAAAATTTAAAATGTACGACACATAGTTATCCTTCGATCTTCTCGTATTCTCCAGACTTCAACTAAATGTAGTGCAACGATTCTATTAATGTACAAATTTATTTTTAAAAATGGACAAATTACTCTGTCACCCATATGTGGGTGACATGGCAGTCAAAGTGTTAACACGTTGAAATGTCAAATCTTTGCGATAATCTTCAAAATAATGGAAGCAAAGGCGACTTCATACTATGCCAACAATATTATAACAACACTCAACTGCAACCCGAATTCTCAAGACCTATCTACTTTACATTTTTTAATTTTTAACACGTTGAATGCTATGTCAGTCCCTGGGGGCTGACGGTATCAAATTTACAAATTAATATGTTATAGATAATTCATATAATATTTATAAATATTCACACTATTTTAATAGACGCGATTGAAACAGGAAAACACAAATGGGCTAAGAGAGTCCTTTGCTTATGCACAGTTGCATTATTTCCGTTTAAAGGTAAATAAAATGTGACGCGGAAGCTAAGCAAAATGGCTCCGCACTCAATGCGTTATTGAATCTATCTGAAAGTCCTCTACATTTCCAAATAATCTTTACGTTTGTATTTTGGAAATTTTAAATATGCTTTTACAAAAATTACTTACGTAACGTTTATCGCTTTCGCTGATTCGATGCGCACAGCCGAGTTATCTGTGGATGAATCTGAAATACGAACCGAGGGGATTTAACGATTTGGTCCACAATTTAAATACCACCGTTCCAAAACTCTGTTAATCCATTACTTTTGTAAAGTTTCAACTCCGCCGAGAATGATGCACGAACGAAGAACACGAAGGTCTTTTATCGTGTCAGGAAAATACCGAAGTCTACTCAATTCCTAAAAGTTTCGAAAGGACACATTCCGCGGTCTTCTTTCAACGATACATCGATAGAATGACCTGATTCCGAGCGAAGGTTATGGGATTTTTTAATTTCTCAAGAACCGCGACAGATATCACGACTCTTATCGATGTAACAAATATAGTGAATCATTCAGCACAGTGAGTGACACGGCACTCGAACAACGCTACTCTTTTTATACAAACCAAGAGATGTAAAACTAACGTATTCAAATATTAACGAGACTAACCGTTGCACTGCAAAGTTGCGCTACCCGCAGAGTCAAAATGGCGTCCGGATCGCGCAGTTTCATCCCGTGCGTGTTCGTGGCTCCATTAACAGTTTCGAAGGTATCAAATTCGCGGTGACCGCGTCCGGTGCCGTCGCCAACAGACCCAGAGGCCCTTCGATCAAAAATCGCCAGGGAAATCCGAGGAAACCGTATCGTGGTTCGCAACGTTTCATCGGCTGTAACGCGATCCACCCTCAAAATGGGGCGCGGACCGGTTCGACGAGCACGAACCTGTTTGCCTGTCTCCTCTGAGAATAAGTCGCGAAACGTTGCTTACCCCGGTTTACAATTTACATTTTGTACACGTAACACACAGCGCCGCTGTATACGAATCAGCGCTCATTGTACGCAGACAATTGTACGCTCCTGAATAAATTATTCCGCGCAGTATACATTGTATCGCGTATAGACGGTGCACGGGCACAATAGCGGCACTCGTACAGGCGGCGATCATCCGATTTGAAATGCGCAACGCAGTCTATTATGTAGTCTTCGTAAAGCATCGGCACGGAGACGTACCGGTGCGTATGTGCGTAAGTGCATCGATGCATCGACATTTCGTCGGTCGGACCGCGTGTGTGCATATGCGCAAGTGCTCTGGGTATATGGCTGCGCGCATCGGTGAATTAATGCACCGGCGCGATGCGTTTGACCGGACTGTGTTTCGGGTCAAGAAGCTGTATATCGGAGCGTTTGGTTACAGTCGACTATGAATTAGGGCGCTTACAACGAGACGCGGCCGACAATCATTTACACCTCCTTGCGATTTCTTAACAACTTGGCCTACGATTTATTCTAGAATAGCAGTGACTAGAGTTTGTTTGTTCTCCGCAGAAAGACCAGAAAGAGAAGAGAAATTTGTAGTTGCTGCGTGCCTAGATAGTCTCCAATGACCGTATACGATCGACAAGTAAATAAAATGTTATTTCCGTTTAACACTTTCACTGCCATGTCACCCATATATTTATATCGTTTCTAAATGAATTTTAACGTTGATATATTCATTGCATCAAAGTAAATGGTGATCTATGGTGATTATACATTTTATTTTTTCAACTTTTATTTCATTCAACATCTCATTTAGATTTTGTAAAATTTTTGTGGCTGTTAGCTTGGCAGTCAAAGTGTTAATGAAAATCAAGGAAATAGACGGTTAGAAGATTCAGTTCGAAATCTCGATTACGAGTGCGACTCGTGGTTCTAGACCAAGGGGTTAAAGCTAGATTTACGGGACGCGCCATTTTGACGCATCCTGATATCTCTTATTTACGTGATTAGAATGTTTTTCAAGGTGCAGCAGATTCTGTGTTTTGAGCGAGAACAAGTTTAAGTTATTTAAGATATTTTCTTGAAGATGACGTTAAGTATGGCGACATTAAATTACAGTATGACTGAAATTAACCATCTTCCATGTTCTTGCAATTTAGATTAATTTTGCTAATTTAACGCGTCCCTACAGTTAGCATGTTTTTCAAGATGCAGCAGATTCTGTGTTTTGAACGAGAATGAATTTAACCAATTTAACATATCATCTTGAAAATGACTTTAAGCATGGCGACTTTAAACTACAGTGTGACTGAAATTAACCATCTTCCACGTTCTTGCAAATTTATATTTATTTACCAATTTAACGCATCTCTGTAGTTAGAATGTTTTTCAAGGTGCAGCAGATTCTGTGTTTTGAGTGAAAACAAGTTTAAGTAATTTAAGATATTTCCTTGAAGATGACGTTAAGCATGGCGACATTAAACTACAGTGTGACTGAAATTAACCATCTTCCACGTTCTTGCAGATTTATATTAATTTACCAATTTAACGCATCTCTGCAGTTAGAATTGTGGCGGTTGTACCTCCTGCGCTCACCGATAGATAGACAGTAGGACGAGATTTTCTCGCTAGTACCTGATCCGTCTTCAGTTCATATATGTACCGTTCTCAACCGGCTTTCAGTACCCAGTGTCTAAGGCAGGGTCTGCTAGTCAGCCTTACTGACAAGTCCTCTAGCGGACCCAGGACGAAACGCTCACCCTTCCTTCTTTCCTCTTCTTTGTCTCTCCACCACATTTTCAGCAGCCGTCAAAGTAGGACGTGAGAAGCGTGCCTGCGTGGAGAAAAATAGAAAGAGATAGAGATTATGACCGGTGGTGGTATTATTGAAACTTGATGCGACTGCGACAATGTTTGGAAGAAGCTGCACGATTTAGACAAAGTAGTAGTAGAAAGGAGTGAAAGAAATATCGGAAAAATAAAAGAAAGTATTAGAAACAGTAGAAAGAAGTGCGATTGGGAATGAGTAGTGTGGCGTGTGTGTGTTTTAGGATATAAGGAGCTCCCGAGAAGAGCTCGTTCTCATTCGATTCTAATTTGACTACCATTCGTTTCGCTTCTATGTGATAGTCCTGTGTGTAGTTCTGTAATAATTCAACTGTACGACTAAGAGTACCTTCAACTCCTCCAGATGAGCTAAAATATACAAAACCACGCTTAGAAAACTAAACGAAAGACGGTGCAGTATCTAACCCACCTAACTACGAAGACTTAAACAACAGTTTATTTTCAGTGGCGCCTCAGAGGCGTCCGGTTCGAGTGCCAATGGTTCGGCGCAGCTCGTTCGTCGTTGTATTTCCTGGACACCCGGTTTCTGGCGGAGTTTTCCAATCTTGGTGGTAGGAGCCGATCAAACTCGGCGGCGTTAATATTCCCTCGCCATAAACCGGCGGTGCGCGGCTTCAATTTCGTCCCTTTTCATTCTTATTTTTAACGCGACCCCGAAACCTCGTGGAAAAGCCACTCCGCAATCAGGAGCGATGATCGTTTGCCAGCATCGTGAAAGAACTCCGGAAAGAAGCGGGGCCAAAAACGAGGCCGCCGTTACGTGCTCGTCCCACGAGCGTGTAATCCAGGTGGCCGAAAGAGGGAAGAAAGTAGAGGAGAGCGAGAGAAAAGGAGCTCACGTTCGCCCGTTCGCTTTGCCCGTAGCGTAGCTCCACGCTACTTGCGATACCGCCCCGGCGCGGTTTCAGCGGGCTAATTAACGAAAGCGCCGGGGTCTAGACTTCTCCCGAAAGGGACAACGAAACTGGTAAAACGGAGGAAGGCGTCTATCTATCTATCTATCTCTCTCTCTCTCTGTTGGTTGCTTTGAAGCGTCCCACGGTTTCAACATCCCCGCGCGCGCAGCGCAAAGCGCCCGCTGCACCGTTTCGCTGAGCTGGACACGTTTGAGACGATGCTTCGTTATCCCTCTTGCAAAGCAGATTAGACCGAGTAGAAAAAGACGAGCCGGCGAATTGTGTTTACCGTTGGCTTGTAAGTCGCCGGCTTTGTACCTGCGAATACCAGTCTGCATCGCGAAATCAGAAGAGATGAATGGCTGCTTTGGCATACCTCTCGTCAAAGCGCCGCCGCGCCCCCCGAGGCTTTTTTCTACGAGATAGGTGGAATTAATTGAACAATTTTCATCCGGTGAAATAAGGTCGAACTAAGTCTTTTCGAGGGATAATCTTTCATCGAGATAGGCGTAGATAAGAATAATTTCTTACTGGGTGTCTCGTGGATATTATCGAAATTTCAAATGGGTAATGGGGCCAGCTGAAAAGCGTTTGACTTTTCTAGTTTGTAGTAAATCTTTATTAAATTAATTTGTGGGGAAACATAAATGTTGATCAGCTTCCAAGTTAAACGTATGCTGTATTCAAGTAACAAATAATCTTGGTAAACAACGTAGCTAATATTTTCTGTGGTCGATACGATTAATGTTAAAGTAGATTCTGTGGCGGCTGTACCTCCTGCGCTCACCGGCAGAGGGACAATAGGACGGACTTCCCGCTAGTACTTGATCCACCTACGATTCATATACATATTATATTGCCCTTAACTTTTTCAAGACAATGTATTGGGTTGTCCGGAATGTTCGTGTCGATTTTGAGATTGAAACGCAACGCATAAAACCGACAAAAATTAACATATCGTAAACAAAACTTTTTCAGATATGTTTGAAGTACCGTCTGTTAAAATATTCACGCATATAATTTGTTTTCAGTATTTCTAATATATTCAGACCTGTCTTTAGTCACACAAAGTTATAGTTACACATTTCCTTTTACATTTATATTCGTTAAACGCGGTTCACGCAGAATCCATTGCATCACTGTTTCTAGGCAACGCTTTGTGATACAATTAAAGTGTATCAAGAACATAAAGTGCACATTTGGAAAATAGTGTACAGTTTAACCTCTTAGGCACGGTTGAATTTTGTGTGGGGTAGTTTCTCTGTACGGCAGAGCACATTGGAATGAAGTTTTTGATAACTAAATTATAATTCTTCTTAACACTTTAACTGCCCAACTGACAACCTAAAAAATTCTACAAAATCAAAGTAATTTGTTTAATAAGGCAACAATTAAAAATTTTAAATGTACGACAAATTGTTCACTTTCAACCTTCTCGTATTCTCCAAATATCAACTAAATTGAGTGCAACGAATATATTAACGTAAAAATTTACTTTTAACACTAGAACTACCGAACGAGTCGAAATGACTGGTTTCTGATTTTTTCGTTTACAATTACTGAAGTTATAAAAATGTTTTCACCAGACAGTTTCGATTGAATTTCTTCACTGAAGCAGACATTACGATAAAAAATTGTACGAGATCTGAATCGATGCAATTTTGTCATTATTACAAAGCAATACACGTCGATCGAATTTATTATTCGGTAGTTCTAGTGTTAAACGTGGACAAATAATTCTGTCGCCCACATATGGGTGACGTGGCAGTCAAAGTGTTAACCCTTACCACTCCGATGGCTCCTCTCAGGCGACACTAAAAATTGTCAGTCTATTATTCAAAACAATATTTACATCACAATGTTTCTATTTAAAAAGATAATAAAAATTGAAATGTTGCGCGTACGATTAATATTAACAAATTTGACACACACGAAAGGAAAATGAACCACGTACAATGGAATTATTCTAGGACAGAAAAAATGTCTCGAGTTAGGAATTAAAATTGCTTGGAGTGCAAAGAGTTAAACATATGATACATATACTTTAACTTTAATAATTTTTTAATGAGGTTTCTCATAACTAAATTTGTAATTTTTCTAGAAGATATGATGCATATACTTTAACATTAATAATTTACTGTAATAATTAATAATAGAATTGAGTGTGCTCAAGCCACTATAATGGCGCATCGTAATATGACATCCGCGGAAGCCACTATAGTTTAGTTTACCGTTAAGTGCAAAACTGTATCGAGAACGAAAGAACAAGCAGGGCAATTATTTCAGAACAGAGCTAATACAAAAAGGACGAAACTGAGACTCGGCAAAGCACGTTTCCAGTGACCCTAATCGGGCGACCGTGAACGGCGGGAGGGTAAGGGGTCGAAGGGAAACGTCAATCGGCGATCGGGGGGTGGAAGAATCGAAAAATCAAAGGCCAGCTGGGAGTAGCGAGGCCGTGTATTAGAAATTGATAAATGTATCCCCGATTTCTCATGGCACGTCGTAGAAACGTTCTTCGTTCACCGTGGAAAAACCGTCGAGGGGGCGGAACAACACGCGAGAGCTCGCGCATTCACGGACGTGTACACGTCCGAGTGATTTCTTTCTCGAACTGCTACGGCCTGGCCTCGTTGCGTTGATGGAATATGAAAGAGTGGCGTTCTTTGAGAACGATCGCGGCCGAAAGAAGCCTCCGGGAGCTTCTGGAGCGTCCGCGATTTCTTTCCGGCGTTCGTCGAGTTTTTACTGGAACGGGCCCGCTGGTGTTATACACTTTTTCGCCCCGCCACAAAGGGGCCACGCTTTGTTGTCAACACGGCGATTCAATGACAGGATCCGCGAATGACGACGGAAAAACGTTTTCCGGCTGAAAGGGCTTTTTTCCAGAAACGCTTCTCTACAAGCAAAAAGGCTGCCACCGACTACGACGGCGGACGCAGCTCGTCAAGATATAGGTTCGGCTGCGATTTTCACACTGATCATTCTCGTTTAACGAAGTCTTTCCGAACTGACTCTGCCATCGAGATTGTATATTTTAATTGGCCCGTCGCTTCGCAGTGAATCCGAAAGCGGCTTTATGAAACGTTTTACAATGAAATCATCTTTTCACTAGGTTTATGGAACACGTCGAGATGACGCTCTCTAATATTTTTAATAGATGCGGTGTATATCGTTAAAGAAGCTAAACATTTTAACACGCGTATTACGCGCTCGTTACCGCTATGTTTTTCATTGTCAACGTGCCTGTTTCACAATTGTAGCAATTCATCGAAAGATGAACCGTGAGGACTTCTAAAATATTATCCCGTGTTCTACGATCTTAAGTAATAGCATGCATAAAATTAATTTTAGTATTTCCACTAACAGCAGCAGCAGCAGCAGCAGCGTAAGGCTTAAAAGGAAATGTCCGCAAGATTTGATAGCACAAACACAGAAGTAAATGCAACATAGATGCAGCATAAAAGGATGCCGGCTACGGAGGAAGCTCCTACACGATACTCGCGCGAATCAAATCGACTTGCCAAATGTTAATCCGACAAATTGCGAGGAAATGGAATGAGGAGTTTCAAAAACAGAAAGCAGTTTCAGATAAATAATGAAATCGCGAACGTTGCATAGGCGCGCGCCTAGAGCGAACG
Organism: Agapostemon virescens; assembly: GCA_028453745.1. Taxonomy (NCBI): domain Eukaryota; kingdom Metazoa; phylum Arthropoda; class Insecta; order Hymenoptera; family Halictidae; genus Agapostemon; species Agapostemon virescens. The sequence continues at coordinate 8,559,757 of CM052087.1, forward strand.
CGTTAACCAGTTAACTGTGATTGACGAGTATATTCGTCATGACTCGATTCTGGCGACACAAAACGATGCGCGCTCTCAAACGAGGGCGCCACAGTTAACTGGTTAATCGTTGGGCCCCTAAAAAGATCGAGAAGGTAATTCGAGCATGGATAATACAAAAGTTCGCATAAGCACGACTTATAAGTATCTTCCGAGGTTTCCCACAGCCATTCCTCCGAAACTGGTCCCACGAAAAAAGATTTTCCTTCTCAGAAAAGTAACATCTGGCGGAAAGTGTAACTTCGTAGAAGTAAAAAGAATATTACTAGAGTTCTTTTGAAGGCTTGCAGCAACTTTCCGAAGATTTTTCTAACGTTTCTTTGCGACGACGATGGGATACATTGTCGAACCATTGTCCAGACTAGTTTCTTTCGATTTAATGAATTTCAGAACCGAGCGCTTGTACCTTTTCTCAGCTATTAGCCTCGCCAAATAATCTGGGAGTCGGTGAACGACGCGAGGGGTAACGTCTGCGAGTTTCCACTTGTGCAAACTTTGGCTCGCGGAACGCGCAAGAACGCTCAGTTAAACAGAAATAAGGCTCTGAATGTTGCTGCTGGATTAAATATAAACAGCAACAAAGAAGGTACAAATGAGCGCCGGCAAGGATTTGCCTGTTCCTGCTTAGTATAATGGGATGCCTTTAATTCCGCCGCTCGGAATATTGTCCTCGCGTATAATCGCAGTATATCAACGGTTTATTCAGAAACTTCTAATTGTCATTTGCGTAACATATATTCCGTTACATTCGCGCGTTCTGCGAATCAGGCCCGGGCGTTCTTGCGTGGCTGTCGAAATGCATCGGGGGACTCGTAATGCAGTTACATCGCGTCCCATGAATATCTCTTCATCCTGAACTTCAATGCAAAACATCGATATTTCGTCTCCGGGATAATTACTCCGTACAAAATTGCGAAACAACGCAACACCGTTTCGTTTCATTTGTCATTTGTACATCGTCGAATTTAAAGATTCCTTCGGTTCTAGAAATTTATTTGAAACCGTGTTCGAACGACGTTCTATGTAACTTTTGTATTTAACGCCACTAAAAATTGGTATACCATTAATCAAAATAATTTATGCACTGCCATGCTCGAACCTAAGAGATGGCTAAAACTTTAAATATTCTAAAACGAAGTAAATCGTGAATAATAAAAATGTTCCGAGTCAAAGAATGTCTAGGTTTTGCAGTAAGAACAGCGTCGTGTGTAAAGGGTTAATGTTTTAGTCTGCAAATTTCACGCATTCGTGACAAAAACGAATAAAGTATCATTCACATTATCGAACTATAACTATATAATATAAAATATAAAATATAACTTTTCAACCCTGTATTTTCGTCAATGTAACGCAGGCAATTTTAACCGCGCACGAAAGGCGACCATTAAATTTTTCCAGAATCGATGTCGAAGAAAGAAGAGAGCTAACAGTTTCAGAGCTTGCTGTAGATTCGGAAACGCCGTAAAACTTTCGAAAAGTATAGTCGTACGGACAGGAGATTTATCGACTCGCCGGCGAATTTTATCAAATATGGCCCAGCGAAACGACCGTAGCGAATTTATGATAAAGCAGCCGTCCAGCGTGAACTACATTCGCGCTAAAATATACATTTTAATCACAATAAAGTGTTGCGTCACCGACGGTCTCGATGTTCTCTCAACGTTCGACTCGAAATTGTCCGAACCGATCAACCCGGTTGATCCGTCCGAACCGTCTGTTTAACTTTTTTCGGCTTTGCCCAAGCAATCTCGGTTAAGAATTCCAATGAACGTTTCGCAGGGGCGAATCTACGGCAGAACTTCTCCCCTAATTCTCGCGCAACACCATCGGGGACAGGGTTCACTAAAAAATTCACAGGAATTAGGATTCTTGACGGACAGATTGGCCGTAATTAAAAGTTTCCTTTCGTTCGCGAGCCTTTTAAAATTAATCGAACAAGTTCCGAGGCTTGGCCGGCGCGTTACCCAGAAAACAACCGGCGAACTTCGGCGAGCCATCCCCGCGCGCGGCGGGTTCGTTCCCCGGGATAAATAAATGAATAAATAAACAATCGTTGCCGGCGAGTGGCTGCTCCGGTATTAAAACAACTTGACACGCGGCCGAGGCGCGTCGACGCCGGAGGAAAAATTTCCGCGCAAATATTTTCGAAACGCGACCGGTAATTGCGGCTGAATATTTGCCGCGCGTAATTTCGCCGGTGCGAAATCGAACCCGCGGAATCTTTTGTGCGCGCCGGGTAATAATTGCCAGCGAACAAAGAATTCCAACAACGCGAACCGCGTTGAAAACTGTACCAGCCGGTTCTTTCGACGTATTTTTTCCGGCCCGCTCTCCGTCGCCGTTATAAATTAAATACCCGATCGAGGCGGACGAATGCAGCAAAAATTTCGGCGATTCTCGTTCGCGAATCAGCGGCCGGAAACCCGAGATCGAGCCGGCCGCAGTCGATTCCGCCGGTTTGCGATATTCGCTCGCGGAATTCCCCGCGATATTGTCCCTTGTAACCAGCGCTAGAATCAATTAATCAAAGGTTTTTCATTGTGGAAAGTGTCATTGGACTCGTTAGAAGATCGTGGATTCTCGTGCGAGATCATTCTCTTTATCCGAGTCGACGAAAATAGGGTAGAAGCTTATTTCTTTTCGTAACGGGTTCTTTAAGTTAATAATAATGCGACAGTTTTTTTAAGATTGTTTATTCATTCTGTATTTTATTCGCCTGTTTCGTTTTTGTTACGAATGCATAATCTTTTCCACTCGAAGCTGTTTTTACTCGAAAACCTAAAGTACAGTGGAATTTTTCTGGGACAAAAAAATGCCTCGAAGTTAGAAATTCAAATTGCTCGGAGTGCAAAGGGTTAAACAGTGACGTGGAAATTTTTACTGGCGCTCGAGAGTCGCCATTCGAGTGCAAAGAGTTAATAACTCTACATTATTTATCGCGAAAAATTGCAGCTAATGCACTTATTCTTCGCGCGCGTGGTCTGAAGAGGGCTGCGATTTCGTGTTTTTACTAACGAAATATTAAACGTAAAACATTTCTAATTACAACATTCTCTAACGTATAATTTGAAGAACAGATAAATAAGCATCTGCTCTCGTAACTTTATAAACCGCCATAATTGCAAGGTAATGCGATACGATTGAAAACAGGAGTACTAGTTAAATAACAACGCTTGAAACTTTTAACGCGGTGTTTTCAGTTTCGCGCACGTATTCGCGTGGAACAACGACACTCTTAACAAACATTTGCCGAATGCTGCTCTGTGAACTTTTAAACAAAGTTCCTTGTATTGATTCCGAAGCTGAATCCTGATTCGGGAGCAGTGTACGGGAGTGCGACGAACTTCCGTCGGCAAACTTCCAGTGAATCGGAAAAGCGACACGTAATTCCATCGGATCATGTAATTACCTTGCGGAGAAATTTCCGCTTAACGACGAATCGATGATATCCGGCCGACCTGATTAGCGACGTTTCTTTTACGCGCGCGCGCGCGCTCGATTAAACTAGACCGTTCGATTATTTTAATCGGTCCCGTCGACGTCGCCGACGTTTTTCCCTTCCCTTTTCCGAACCGTCGGAAAACACGGCGGTTGGTTAACATGCAAATCATTCCCGTCCGCGCGCTCCTTTTCGCCTGATATTTTCGATGATACACCCGTCAGTCTGATATTCAATTTACGCCGGAGCGTGAGTTAACTATTTGCGATGTTAAATTTGATAAAGCATTCGACTGTATCTCGATTCTCGCGGTGGCGGCGGTAGCAATTTTTGTCCTCGCGAGGAAATCGTAATTGCGCGCGTCTAAAATTATTACGGGATATTTGTTCCGGCCGGGAATGCCGAATAAGTTGCAATTAATCGGAGGAAATTGCGTTCGACAGTTGCTAAACATAATTACGCGTGCTTAACTTTCGGACAAAATTTGACAAAATTTGGAACCGGTCGTGTAACGGACGCGCGCTGCTCGTCGAACCGGATATATTAAGTATGTCAAGCATCGCGTAATTAATCAAGCGGCGTGCGCGTGCAGGAGCACCGAGAATCTGCGATGAAAATATCGTTGAAACGCGAAAGTTTGCTCTCGAGTCTTTCGCGAGATTTTTCTACGGATTGATTTTTCGGTGTCTCGTCGAACAAAGAGAATGGCGATCGTAAAATTGGAAAGCGATTTACGGGACTGTCCTCCCATCATCTGGGTCATGTAAATACCGTCGCATTATCAAAACGCTTCGCAATTAAATCTTCTGCACAATCATTCCTGCAATCTTCTTACGCGGCCGGGTCGGGATCTCCGATCAATATGGCGGTCCATGTCTGATAAAGTATTTCCATTTCGGCCCCATAAAAAACTCGGTAAGAGCTTTGGCCTAGATTCCCGACAGCGGGAAAGCACGAGCTCTTTCCTGCGAATCAAAATCGATTTTCCAAAGAAAATAAAAGCAGAAACTGTGAAATACATACTTTCTGTTACCTGGAAGAAAAGTTTCCTCTCGCGCCGGCTACCTAATCCAAAAAGAACCTCCAAGACGTACCACGCATTCTGCAGTTCCTTGCAATTACAGTTTTAAACATTCTAGGGCCCTCGGAATTTTTCCACAGTCATCTTAAAATTTCTACATGTACTTTGAAGGCTTTCCAGAGTGCTCCAAGGTATTTTAAAGATGCATAGAATCCACCGAAGTTTTTTAAGATCCTTTTTAGGACCTCCGGGGTCTTGGGAGACCTCTAAGGATCCGTAAATATTCTTGCAGGTCCATCGAGTCCTTTAAACACCTTTCAACATTAATCAAAGTGCCTTCGGGTCCTTAAAAATTGTGGGGACCCTTCCGAGGTACTTAAAGATCCTTTTAAAACGGATCCTTAAAGATCCATCTCAAGATCCTTGCGAGCCTTTCAAAGGTCTTTGTCATCGATATAAATAATTCGAAACATTTTAAAACTTTCAACAATTATTAGTTTTATGGTTCTCGAGACTCGTCGAGTTTGAGGTTTCTCAAAGAGCCCTTTGTTAAGCCTTTCGAAGATTCCTTCGAGCCAACCAAATAGCTCGCAGACGTTAAAAATGCATTTTTAATTCGACAAAAATACATTTCTCGGTAGAATGCCGTCTATAAAGATCCAGAGCATCTGACGAGGCTTCGCAGGGATGAATCCTCGAATCCGCGCGATTGGAGATCGTTTAATGTGCTTATCAGGGACAAACGCTTTCCATCAAACCCCTCCCCCATATTTCTCTCGAAGCTTTCATTAACTCTGTCACAGGAATCTGTTTTAGTCCCGGGGTTCTGCACTTTAACCGTGGCATTAACGTGCGAAATCCGTCCGCGGTTGGTAGCAACCCCCTTTTCCCTTTCAATTTATAGCAGCCACGGCGTCACGACGTGAGCAATAACGCCTAACTCCAGACACACGGTCACGATCGCGCGCGCCTTCACGAGGAAACCCGCGGACTGCCAGTTTACTCGTCCAGGAGATACTGTTGAATATCTGTATTCATGGGCTGGTCTCCGCGCTTTGCGTTCGCCGGATACACGCGGTTCCAGGCAACGACCCTATTTCCAGTACCGGCGAAATTTTCAGCGTTCACTAATTCAAAAGCCTATCACCGATTCGCCAC
>CM052087.1:8565813-8591373 GCA_028453745.1 Agapostemon virescens
AAGATAACTCACGACCTCCCTTAGAGAAAGCATCGTCGCTTCTCCGAAGGAATACCAAAACCGCCATCCGTCTTTTCTGATTTCAACTTGTGGTCCGTTGCTCTCAGCCTCCTTCGGCAATCCTCTTCTCGAAGTGGTTACACTTCCGCGTACCCTTTTCGTAAATTGTGGTGGCGAATCGGTCAGCTTCGATTAGAGACTTGGATTCGAGCGGAATTTACGGAGAATGATTGTAAGGATCATACTTTGGAGAAATAAACTCCGTTTATTTGACAGTTGCGAACGCTAAGACAGGCTATGTCGTCACTGATCGCGTCTCGAAGTCGTTTGAATTAGTGATACCATCGAATATCGGGTTTCTTCTGGTTTGTCGTGCAATCTATAAGGAAAGCTCGGTGTTGAAGCTCGCATCTTGAATTTAGTATAGCTTTAAACTTTATAAAGTACAACCATACTGTTTTTACCTGTCGAGGCCCGCTGCCGATCTACGTCACCAACCTACCCTTAACCTCTTAGACACGATGCGCTACTATAGTGGCTTGAGCACACTCAATTCTATTATTAATCATTATAGTAAATTATTTATGTTAAAATATATGCATCATATTTTTTTGGAAAAATTACAATTTAGTTATCAGCAACTTCATTCCAATGTGCTCTGCCGTACAGAGAAACTACCCCGCACAAAATTCAACTGTGCCTAAGAGGTTAAACTGTACACTATTTTCCAAATGTGCACTTTATGTTCTTGATACACTTTAATTGTATTACAAAGCGTTGCCTAGAAACAGTGATGCAATGGATTCTGCGTGAACCGTGTTTAACGAATGTAAATGTAAAAAGAAATGTGTAACTATAACTTTGTGTGACTAAAGACGGATCGGAATATATTAGAAATACTGAAAACAAATTATATGCGTGAATATTTTAACAGACGGTACTTCAAACATATCTGGAAAAAGTTTTGTTTACGATATGTTAATTTTTGTCAGTTTTATGCGTTGCTTTTCAATGTCAAAATCGACACGAACTTTTCGGACAACCCAATACATTATCTTGGAAAAATTACGAGTTATAATTTATTTAGAATTACTGCAATTTTTATTACGGTATGAGTGAATAAACTTTAAAAATAATGAACGAAAAAATCTTAAAACAGTTGCTCGACCCAATATGGTAGGTTTAGTTTTAATAGTAAGTTGCTCGTTGCGCAAGAAAAATGTCCAAATAAATGTTGCACGGTTTCGTTTATTCGAATTCGAGAAAATGTATTGGACACTTTATTTAACAAACGGAAGGCGATGCTGGTGTCGCGATATTAAAGCAAAATAACAAAAATTGAAAGGTATGCAACATTTATTCGTACAGTAAATAATTTGCAAGTTATTCGAAATTTTAATATTGAGAGTGCGTATTTACGTCTGACGCGTCTGGTTATGGCGAACCAATTTCACTTACGCGAATGCTAGATTTTTCTCGAAAACCAAAATAGAGAAAATATTGTTCATCAAAGTTACCTTTGCGAATGTAAATCTTTGCTTTGTTTCTACAAGAAACAGTTATACCAACGAGAGAATTTTCGAGAAATGTATGAAACATTTGTCTTTGACGTGTTTTAATTAGTCAAGACTTTTTGTCCGGTAGAAACAGGTACATTGAGAATTTTCAGTTGACATTTCGCACAATTTTGCTAGGTATCTCTAATTAATTGGAACACTTTGCTCGCTGGAAACAGTTGTATCGAAAACCTTTAAGTTACGGTCCACTCATTTTTTGCTCTATGCATTTTAATTAATTAAAGTGCTCTACTATATTATACCTCGCTGGAAGCGAGTGAATGAATTTTGTTATAAGGTCGAACAGTGCATTCGTTCCATTTCGAAATTTGGACGAGGAAAAGGAAACAGAAATGCGTGCTCGTTTAAAAGTTTGTTCTTGCAAAAACACACCGAGCAAAGTTGGACTGTATCCAGAAACTAAGCAACTTAATTTCTTAATATTTCCTACAATATTTCATTATTAACAATTCTCTGCATCGCTTTCTAAATTAATTATTCTGCGGTAAGAACAACGGAAAGGTTCCGGAGGTTTCGGAGGTTCTCATAAAATACGTTTAAATATGTTCACACTGTACAGAGACATCTACGATTCAAGCTGAGCTAATTAAAATCGAAATAACATGTTCTTCCTAATTTTAACGATTATTTAACTCTCCCACTCGTATTTCACTAGAAATAACTTCGACGTTTTCACGGTGTGATTTGTAGCAGGTAGTTTCTTCCGATCGAAATATTCCAGAACATTTACTCTGCACAAGTATGCAGCGGAATGATCCCCCGCGGTAAATTAGTAACAACCATTCAGGGATCGATTCAAGTTGCGCGAGTCGTCAATGATTAACGCCAGCGTTAACGGGCATAGAATCGTTTGCGGGATGTTGAAAATCGACTGTCGAGCATGCACCCTTAACGAGGCCGAGTTGATCGGCATCGATCGGAGTTTGCCGGGAGGGTGAAAGCCGAAGAGAAAGGGGAGAAAGCGAGCGAGAGAGAGAATTTTTGCGAAAAACGGGGGATACAGGAAGTGGGCAAATCATTACACGGCGGATACACGCGCGAAAGAGAGAGAATTTGTAATTTTCCGAGAGGCTCCCGAGCGAGCTGAGAGGGTTTTTACGGCATTATTAAAAAAGGTGTGCCTCGACGGTGGGGGGTAACGAAACTTCCGGCAGTCTGGAGCTCGCCTTCGGCGTAAGTGGTACTTTAAAAATTAACCGAGAATATTATATAGTTTTTTACAGCAGCGGTATCTTAGTCCTCCCTCCTGGCTCGTACATAGAGCCTCGCGTTTTATGGACTGCTGCGAAGCGGAAACGTATCCACGCGCATTTTCCTCCCCTATAGCCCGTTTCCGCTCCGCTCGATGTTGCCGAGGGTGTCGCGAAAAACGTTCACCCTAACGAGACATCGTGCCCATCCTTCATGTTGTACCTAATCAACCGATTATCCTCGTTCGATCGCGTACGCAGGTCGTTCGGTGACTACCTCTGTAAGAATTAAAATATATAAATGTACAGTAATGTCTCGATGTATGTACATCGTTCATCCTACATTGATAAGTACGTAATTTTTGTTCGCTCTCATCATCGATTGATTTACATGGCTAAACCTGGTTTATAAAGTGCCTGGAAGTCTGAATTAAATTTTAACAGCATTCGTTACTTTTTGGCTTTAATTAAATTTTAACAATCATTTCGTTAATATTTGTCTTTACTTATCGACAGACGACCAGACACCAACAACGTGCTTCCAATAAAAGGATCAACGTCGCATGGTATACTTCCACATTTATTAACACTTAATTCTTATTATTCACATATGTGAATACACGTGTTTGTCTCGGTGCATGTACATCTTTTGTCAAAAGTGTAAAATATAGAATAATATTGACGCAGCTTATCGGAGAGACATACATACGTGCATACATATGCGAATGCTAAAAATTAGGTATTAATAAAAATGAAAGTATACGATACATAGCTGATCCTTTTATTCGAAGCACGTTGTTCGTATCTGGTTGTGTGTCGATAAGTAAAGGACAAATATTAACGAAATGATTGTTAAAATTTAGTTAAAGTTCGAAAGTAACGAATGCTGTTAAAATATAATTCAGACTTCCAGGCACTTTATAAACCAGTTTTAGACGAGCTATGTGAATCCATATACTTAGTGACGGAAGACGTACATACATCGAGACATATACAGGGTGTCCCAAATATACTATACATATGTATATACCTAAATATACTAGGTTAGATACAATGCCTTGGGATTGGAGTTAAAACAGTTTCGACTGCAAAGGGTTAATAGACTTGTCTTCGGTAAAGTGTTAAGAGAATCTCTCGATGCGAAATAAAGGAACGCGTCTCGCGGATTAACGATCCTGAAACGGCTGCTATTTGACTATCAAAAACCGCTCGGCAGAGACGTATTAATTATTCGCGAACTGTCGCGGACCTGCTCGACGTGCATTTCGTACACGCGACACGTGAAACGTGAAAATCAGGAAGAATATCCGACCGTATAATATTTATACTATGTGTCGCACGAAATATTTTCAACCCACTATTACCTCGTGTAACCCCGAAGTCACGCGTCCATTGTTTGCATTTTTTAAATCTTGCTTCATCCGTTTGCCGGGGTTTAGCATATTTTATTGTTTTATCGTTTCTGGCTAACCAAATCACTGCTCAAACTGTTTTTTTTTTGCTGTTTTACAGGTTCAGAGGATTGAATTATACACGGTTTGTTCTTTTGTTTATGCCGAGTCGCGGAAATACCGGAGGAACTATGTCAGACCCGTGACCGAGGTTATACTACTTGAGAAGATTACCGGGGCGGATGCGTTGAAAGTATGATCATCTTGTACGTATAATAACAGAGGTAAATGAATGGATGGGATGGAAGAATCCTAATTTTTTGGTCTTCTTTAAGAACGTCTCGCTACTGTGAATCAATGATTTTCATTTGTTTTTGAATTTCAATGATTTTCAATTGTTTGAATTTTAGAATATCGATCGTATACTGTGCTTGATAACGTTTGTTTACAGCGAAGAAATTATTTTATGAATAAATTATTAAAAAAGGGGAATACTGATAATATGGTGCTTTCAATAATGTACCTGAACTGTGGATAAATCATTTTATGAATAAATTGTTGAAAAGTTAAAATACTGCATACTTATTTTGCTTGGCAATGATTATTTGCTGTAAAGAAATTATTTCATGAATAAATTTTTAGGTCGAGGGAATACTAATTATTTAGTTTCATTAATAACGTTTCGTGATTACGAATAAATTTTTGCGGTGTCAGAATATTGATTATTTATCTCTTTGAGGATATCATTCTATCATTTTTGCCTGGTGTATTTTGCTAGTAGGATCGCTCGGTATAATCAAAAATGCACTGCAGATCCTCATGTAGATTTTTATGAACCGATTCATGGAAGTTAAGGTCGTAAACGTTTTTATCGCATTATTAGGAGTTGTATCATATTTCGAAGAGCATAAAAATCACCTTAAGTGTTAGAACATAAAAAATATTATTATAGAGCCGTAAAAACCGCAACTTAATGATGGCAATTAACCTGAACCAACGTTACAGTCAACAGAAGCAACAGAAATTTCCGAAATTACCTAATTGCAAGTATACGACTTCCTTCGGGGTTTCTTATCAACGAAAATTGTTGTGTGACAAATATTAGCAACAACAACTAAAATTACAATAATTTGCCGCTGTTGGGTGCAATCTTGTATTGTTCATCTAACTCAGTAATTAAAGTACTTCCGATTAAAAAGCAGTAAGAACAAGTAAATTCATTATATAAGTATAAGTAATTATTAAGTAAATTAACAAGTAACTTTGTACGTTAATATATTCGTTGCATTCAATTTAGTTGATATCTGAAAAATACAAAAGGTTGATAGAACACTATATGCCATATATTTTCATAAAATAAATTAATTTCATTTTATGGAATTTTTGAAGTCATCGGTTGGCCAGTTAAAGTGTTAAATAATTATGTGGCAACTTCCCGTGGTGCCTCAGAGTCACCACTCGAGTGCTAAGGGTTAATACCGACAATCTCGCAGAAGAATTGGCAATCTCGGACCAATTTTCTACGCAGCTGTCTTAGTTAATCCGCGATCATTCTTTTCCTCGTCGCGGATCATTCTCGCTCCGGTTCAGCTAAGATCGCAGCCTCGCAGGATTGCGGGTGACCCGTGGAGTGGCTCTCGCCGGAAGTAATCCCGGGGTGAAACGATGGCACAGTTGCTTCAATTAAAACGGCGCTATATAACTCCGTTTCCGGAAGCATCGGCCCATTAGCCGAGCCATCAAACTCCGCTCGGCCAGGAAGACGGTTGGCTCGGGGAACAAACGAAAGAAAACGTCGGGGCGGTCGGAGGCAGCGGAAATGATTCGACCGGTTAACATGGCCCATTGATCACAATTAAATATCCCACAAAAATGTTAGCCCGCGCGCGCGCGCGTGTGCGATCCGTCTTCATTTCGAGGGATCGAAAGCGAGAAGAAGCGGCGGCGGAGGACAGAGATGAACGGGGAAAGAGAAAGAGAAATAGAGGGAAAGGGGTGAGGAGGAGGGAAGAGGGAGGAAACAGGAAAAGGTGGACCGTTCGGTATGCATTTCCTCTCGCGACTGCTCCCTTCCGTTATTGGCTCTCACGTTGCACTCAGCGTTATTGAATTACGATACGGAATCCATCGAGCACGCCCACGCCAAGCCGAGCGGAGCAGAGTCGCGACGAGATCAGCCTCTTGCGAGCTTTCTGGCGCAACCGGATTTGATATTTAATGTAAATACTAGGCGCGACGGATATACTCGCGTCCCTCCTCGGCCAGGAGGCGTTTCGCATTTCGAAGAGGGTTCACGGGCTCTTGAACGCCGAGGGCACCTGCCGGTATGCAATTCGTGGCCAGCCAGGCGGATCTGTGAATCGGCAAGCCGGCGCCGAGTGTCCTCGCGAGAGAAACTCTCCACTGCGATTTTTAAATGCTCGGAAATATGCTCCGGGGAGCAATTAACGTCGATGGGGGATTCTTAAATATGCTTCGGGGACCGGCAAGATTGATTGCCCTTGGTGATCGCCGATGCTGGAATTAAACGGTCTCCACGAGAGGATTCCGTAGATCACCGACGCTCCCGCAATTAATTTCACTGAAACTCTTTATGCTTTAGCGATCCTACAGCATCGATTGCTACTTCGGTTGTGTGTCGAAGTCGAACGCTTTGTATTCGATCGATTGAAATTGATAAGGATGGTGGGATTTTCTGCGCGCCATTTGCCGCAGAACACTCGACTTTAAGTCTCCTCCGGCAAATCAATTGTATCGTCTTTATTAATTTTTATTTTAGTATCGTTAGACGTGGAATTTTTATATGTTAGAACTTGCTTGATCGTAATGTTTCTGATATTCCAGAAATTAAATTAATAATGGATTCATGACTGTATGACTATAAGCCGTCGTTCATAATTTACGATGAATACAGAAATTGATCTTTTTCGTTAATGAATAATTAGAAATAATTATAACACACATAAGCAGTTATACTGGTTATCCAACATCACGGTTGACCAAGAAAATCGTACAAATAAAATTTCGCCGCAAAATTTAATAATCGTGCACATACAAACCAAGATCGACCACCTACAACAAACAAGAAACAACAACTTCCTACACCAGAGTTCAGAAAACCAATCCTCCAACCACGACTGACCAAGAAAATCGAACAAATAAAATTTTGCCACAAAAATTTAAAAATCATGCACATACAAACCAACATCAACAACCCACAACGAATGATCTCCACTATAAAAATAGTTCAGAATCCCAGTACAAAATCCTGCAACAATAACAGCGAACCAGAAAAATAGTACAAGTTATATTGTACCATTCTCTCCACCTTCGAAGGACAGCGATCTCAAACAACCGGAAACGTCAGTGGGGGGTTGAAGAGATTTCGGGGCTGGTGTCAAAGGTGGTGTCCGCGGGCATGTCCGTAGGACTGGTCAGGGTGGTGGCCTGACAAGAAAGGGACGAGGGTGAGGGTGGATAACGCGGAAAGCCGCTGCCGGGTCCTTTAGCGCGTTTTATTCGCCGCGGCGCGGTCGCGTGTCCGGCCTCCTGAGCATTAATTGCAAAATCCCGTTTAAGTGTTAGCGTAACGTTTGCTTAGGCACGGAAATTTTGGCCGGGGCCGCACTTAGCCCCGAGTACATACGGAATTTAGTTTCTGTATCGCGTTACCACGGTAACAGGCTGGCCTGACCGTATCCCGTTCTCCATCCAGTCCATCCTGCGGTCGGATAGGCCGACCGGTATCCCCTCTGAGTTTCGGGATGACGTCAACAGAGACGCAGGGATACGCGTGCGAAAGGAGGACAGAGACAGGAAGCACCGTGGGGCAGAACGGGGGGTTGAACGAGGGTGAAAGGGGAGGAGGGGTTGGTCGGACACGGACGAGACAAAAGGGTAAGGGATGGACAAAGACGAGCAAATTGGCAAGGACGCGCGCCTGACGAGGACAGCAAGACGACCGACGACGACCTCGGAGGAACAGCGACACGGGGGTGGGAGGGGGTTGCAAACCCGCCGGGAGGAAGCGTTCTGCGGGAAACGGTAGACTCAGGTAAAATTGCGAGAAACCGGACGGTTTCCTTGCCGTCTACAACGAATCCGGGTTACCTTCGAGTTCCTGCCACCCCCTCGAACCTCCCCCGGGACGGATGATGCGGCGAGGGATGCTGGGATGGATGATGGTCAATTGTTCATAGATCACCGGACTCGTGATATATTAATGTTGCAAAGGGGTGGAGAGGCGGGGGTAACCTGGGGAAGGGGGATGCAGTTGCAAGAGCTGGACGATATTATATTGCGAGGAGAATTGAACGCGGCTAATATTTTACCCTGTTGAAACCTATTAACGCATTCACGGCGACTGCCGCCGTAATGCATCTTCGTTGATGGTTAATCAACCATTCAGCCGAGCCACCGCCCCGCACAAGATTATCCCTGGATAATGTTTAATAATATCGGATAAATGATAATCTAAGACGAGGGCGAAAACGGGTATCGAGTGATGGAATTTTACGCGAATTTCTACGTTAGCGGCTCGTCGCTAGCCCCGACGGGTATTCTACTTTTGTCTACGGGGTTTATCGAGTTTCCCTCGGGAGCACGGCTGAAATTCCGGATGCGTGATGGCTTATATGTTAATCTGACCCATTGTCTACCTACATGCCACATTTCGAATCGATCCGGCCGGTCGGTGTTTGCCAGAGTAACAAACAAATAAACCTTGCGCGCAAGGGTTGTTTCAGTTTTCCAAGGTTGTTATTATTTTTAAGGGACCGGCCGTTTTATTTCGGCTCGGGCTGTGTACTAATAAGCGGTTCGCACGCAGCACACTGCCGGGAAAGTAAAGTAATTCCACGAGACGAGGAAAGTCTTGGTGACTCCCTTGCCCCGGCTAATTTGCATCCCTCTCGAATTTCCTAGCGGCCAGCCGAGAGCGCCTAGACGAGGTCATTGTCGCCGGCTGAAGGGAAGAAACTGGAGGATAAGGGGCGGAAAGGGGGATGGAAAGGTCGCGTTAACGCGATAAAACGATGCCACCGAGACGCGAATTGTTATGCGTCGCAGGTCGCGATCTCTGTGTGACGGGGGCGGCTGGGAAAACGGAGGCGTAAAGTGATCCTGGGGAAGGGGCGCGATTGCTCGTGTCATCGGGGACCGTGAACGCGTCATAGTGATTCATAGCTCGTCGAGACAGTCAAACAACCCTTTTTCCACCGCTGCTTCCCCGTTGGATACAAGGAAAGAGACACTCTTCTCGGCTACGACTTCCTGTGCAGTAGATTTACTATCGGTCTAACCGATTCGCTATTTCCGTAGACAATTGATATCTTTAACCTCCTACGACTTATTTTAGAGTAACAGTCACTAGATTTTTTGGCCTCCTCGGAAAGACTGTTCTCCAATAACCGTATATGATCAACAAATAAATAAAATTTTATTTCTGTTTAAAGAAAATTAAGGAAATACCTGCTTAGAAAATTCAGTTTGACATCTTTGTCACGAATCTGACTGTTATAGGGCAAGGGGTTGATGCACCATTGTTTTCAGAGAAGAAATTAATCCATTGCAACCATAAGAAATTATGGCATAGAGTTAGAAGTTCGCTTTTATTAATTGACAGAAAATGTGTGGCCGTACGAACGTAAAATATATTTATGTGGTACTTTATTTTAAATTTGGGTTTCGAATAACTCATATTCGATGAGAAATTTCTGAAACTGTAACACACGTCGCAATCGGACGCATTGTGATCTCTTATTTTTCTTATTTTTAGAAAATGAGAGAATTTAAATTTTCTACCGTGGAATTAAAAGTAAATTGCAGAAGTTATTATGTTTTATAGAAATTCCAAAGTATAATTAAACTGCATTGAACATTTTGTTACTCCGGACGAAAAATTCGTTATCCCGGACTGGACATTTAGGTACACGCTGAACCATACATCTTCTCCAACCCCTATTACTCTTGTCGTCAGCAGACCGATCAAAATTCTTTTATCATGGATGACGTGCTACGAAAAGTCCCTCAAAGCAGTGACATTAAACTTTTTCCGCGTCTCTTTCCCTGGATCTTCAACAGACTCGCAGACGACATAAAAATTGCATAAAAAAAGAAAGTGTACTTTTTCTACAATGGATTTCACCAAACAATAGTCATCTCTTCTCCGTTTACAGAGATTGCTAAAACTTTATTAATCGAACAATTTCAATATTTTAATGTGAAACATTTCTTTCATTTTCTACGGCTTCCTTTAATTTTGCTGTTTTCGACGACTAAAATAAATTATAATTTCTAGAAATGTGTGTAGAAAAATTTACAAATAAAAATTTGGATCATGATTCATGGAGTAAAAGGACCTTCATCGTCTACGGAATTGTTAAATGTGTCTCTGCTCTGAAATTTAATTGCAAACTGAAAAATCAACAGAGCAGCGGATAGTCTTAAACATCGTCAATTATAAAATTGTAAAATCACCAGCCAGTGAAAGTTGACGAAATGAGACAGACGTATCTAGCTGGCGATGTTATAAATAAATTATTCAGCTGTTCAAATAACTAAACCGTACCAGGTACTCTCCTTCTCTGTGGAAACTAAAAGCACTAAGAAAAACATCAGAGAAACATTCTATAAATTGCAACCATCGTAGAAAAATCACTATAGGTTCATCGCGTACAATTATGGAGTAGCGTACAGTTATGAAGTAATGTACAATTACAGAGATCATAAAGATTCATCTTTGGATGTTGGAAATGTTGGAGACAGAGAAAAGAAGAAAAATAGGGGAGGATCGTTTCGTCCTGGGTCCGCTAGTCTTCGACACTGAGTAATGGAAGGCAGTTAACACTTTGACTGCCATGTTACCCATATACAAGTGCCAGAGTTACTTGTCCATGTTTAAAAATAAATTATAAACCAGTTAAGATCTGGAGAATAGAACGAGGTTGAAGGATAACTTTGTGTCGTACATTTTAACTTTCCAATTGTTGATTCGTTAAATAAATCATTTTGATTTTGAATTTAAGTTACTGGTTGGACAGTTAAAGTGTGAAGGACGGTATATATGTACATGAATCAGTGGCAGAGCAGGATCTAGCGAGAAAGTCTCGTCCTACCATCCCTCTGTCGGTGAGCGCAGGAGATACGATTACAAAACCGACTAAACATTTGTACTGACACATTTGTATTATTTTCGCGAAGTAATATAAAACAGCCACTTCGTGTTTTATGAATCTAATGTGAACACGCGTCTCGGTAAAGTGTTGGCGCTAATTAATCCGACGAATGGATAAAAAAAAAATCGCATGATCGCCGCGTCGGAAAGAAGAATTCCTCTCGGAGACTTTTCGACAGTGTGCACCAGCGAGCGGGACGGTATAACGTTCGTTCTCGAGGAGGGTTAAGGAATCCAGCGAGTGGTTAAGCTTCCATAGAATCCGTCTGAAGCATCGTAACGCTCTTTCGATTCCCGGGGGCGCGGCGCGTCGGCGAAGACGCGCGGCTGGGAAACGTGGGAAACGAATTTTACGGTTGTAAGTGTGTTAGCCGAGGGTTGCGCTAAAAATTCTATTTTCACGCTTGACACGGGCCCTCGAGAATACGGTAGCCTAGTTACGGGGATGGAGGCTGTGTACTTGCGAGCGTGATGCGTCTTCTCGCGCGCGCCGCGGCGGATGCTTCCTTTTCGCCCCCGCCCCGGTTATTCAAGCCTCTCGGCAACGTTTCCCGTGGATCTCCCGGACGAAATCTCCACCGTCACACGTCGTTCCAACGTCCAGGCCATCCGAGCATACGAGGGCGAGGTGTGTGTCGGTCGGGGAAGCCGACACACGGAGAGCAAAACCGCCCCCGCAACATCCCTTGACGCGCTGCCAGTTCTTAACGCGTCCCGTCAAGTCGCGAATCGTTCCCGCGAAACCGTATACTCGCTCGAAATATTTAAAAATTTGCTAGCCTTAATCCTTTTACGATCGCGAGCCACGCGTGGCTTTTCCGCTCAAGTGCATTTTTTATAATACATATTTCCAAATTTCCTATTTTCTTCTCCGTCAGACGTGAAAAGAGAGGATCGCTACAGATCGATTCAATAGTAGCTAATCCTCCTATTATGCTGCAAGAGATTCAGCAAATTAATTTTAAATAAAAATCGAAGGAGCACCTTGAGTTGCCACTGAGACAGTCCCGATCTACTGCTCGTAAATATAATTATATTTGCCGAAGAATACAGCAAACGAATGGAGAGATTCATAAACATCTTCGAGCTTCTCTTGCCAGAATGAAACTTTCTTTGAAGGTTGGAGTTGCTGACGTCTCACGAATACATTGCGGATTTTTATGAATTTACAAAACGATGTATTTTTTCTGATTTTTACGTGAGAAATTTTCTCAGTAACCAGACAAATATGGCTATGACTCCGGTTTCAACGAAACCATCGACGAAAATGTCTTATACGCAAAGATCCGCGGTACGCTAACAAACTGGAAAGCAAAATAAAGTAATAACCCTTGACACGCTGCCAGTTCTTAACGCGGCTGTGTCAAGTCGGGAATCCTCCCCGTGAAAGCATCTGGTCGCTCGAAATATTAAAAAACTTCCCCGTGTATACGTCATAACAGGTACACCCCGCGAATATGTGCGCCCCTTAACACCTCCATCCCCCAAATACGTCCGTTCCCGCAAAGGCCTTTGACGAATTTACTCTTCCCCACGCTTTACGCGCACGCCAATCGAAAACGACGCTTTTTATCCGCCCATCACCCTCGCAATCCCTCCATCGATCGTCAAAGACGAACTGTTTTTGGGACGCGGCGTCCTGTTTTCAAAATACTCGTTGCCTCGTCGACCGATACGTTTCGTTCACCGGTTTTTGGGTTTCCGTGTTCTCGAAATATCGGTTTAACCTTTGCCGAGCACGAGGCTGCGCAGTTTTGACATCGTTTCTTTGTAGATTCGCTCTTTTTCAGCCCCTTTCTCGTAAAACCACGATAAAAACTAGCGTTTTGAACGGCAACCGCTGCCGGCCACTTGACTCTGCATGACGGATGCGCTTGTTACAGAGAAATGACGATTCATCGAGTCATGCAGTGTCGCGCGATAAAAATAATGATTAGACAGAGGATTATGTGCAGATATAGACAGCGCGAAACATCTTTCTTAAAATTGAACGGGCTTGAGATTTTTTAAGTTGGCGGTAGAACTAATTTATATTATTATTGGTCGCAATTGAGGTGAATTTTACCAAGTGTCGAAAATAGCAACGGAAGAGAAGTCTATACCAAATCAACGGAAATATCAAAGAAGCCGCTAATACTGCAAACTCTTGTTCAAACTTTCTGAAATTTTTAAAACATATAAATATCCTGCAATTAATTTAACCTAATTTTTGTGTTTATTGTACTGTATCTGTATGTTAAGCGTACTAGATCTTTTCACTTAATTTAGCTAAATTTCTGTAATTATCGCTGTGAACAATATCGTTGTTGCTAATGACCCTAATGGGTTGATGCAACAAAAAATTCAATAATAATTGCTGTAATTAACTTTATATGCACGAGAGGAAAGGAACCGTGTGTAATGGAACAATTCTAGGCCAAAAAGTGTCGTGATTTGGGAATTAAAATTGCTTGGAGTACAAAGGATTAATTGGGAACGCGTAAAAGCAGGAAAATGACCATTCCGTAAAATGGCTTTGAGTGTCTAGATGCGTGAAATGCGGGATCTGATATTCCTTAAACAAACAAATTTTCCCAGAGGCGGATCGGATATTCGCGTCCAATTAATCAATTCCGCGAGGCAATATTCGGTGTGTTTTCGCCGAAATGGTACTGCTTAATTATCGACTGAACACAATAGAGGCGCAGCGAACGACATCTTGCGAACGTTTGCGCGCGAAGGCGCGTTAAAACAATTTCCAGGCTGTCCCGGAAAAATAAAAAGTTTATTAGTTTATCCGGGAGCAAAGCATCCACGGTCATACAGTTGAAGAGAATCGATCTCGAAACATTCGCTGCGTTTTATTGTGTCGACGATGGTGGTTGAAGAACGTTACATTCTGCGAGTGCTTCGACTGTAACTGTGATTCCGAAGGAATTTCTCGCGCACATAACCTGAACCCCTGTATAGCGGCATTAGATTTTATGACGACAGGCTGAATTAATTGAACGCTGAATCTCACCTATTCCCTATTATCCAGGTTGCTTCGGTGCAGATGTTGCTGCAGCGTAATTAATGTTATTCTGTGCCGTTATGGCAAAATCAATACCGGCATTACTGTTAACTGATCCTAATTAGGTCCGTGATACATGTCACAGGAAACTGACGAGTGTCTGCAAGTGGACCGTTAATTAAGTACGCACCGAGAAGCAGATTACGTTGCAACCGCGCACCCCCTTCTCAACACGAAAAGAACTTGCCATAATCTTTCGACAGGAGTCTACTTTAAATTTATATTCTAAAATTAACCCTCGTGTAGATTATTTGTCCGAGGTTCTATCTTTTTATAAATCGATTTTTATAATTTTTCTACTTTCTACTGAATTTCTACTCACTTCTTTTTCTACTCAATCGATGCTTTAACTCCTTACCCTACAACGAGTCAGACTCGTGATGAAGATTTCGACAAAATCTTTTGAATATGAAGTCCCTGGGGACTGACGGTATCAAATTTACAAATTAATATATATTATTAATATATATATTAATATATAATTAATTAATATATATATCAATGAGCACCAGTATAAATATCTGTTTACTTTATTTTCATAGGCTGTTTATTCTATTCTTCATACTCTACTATACTTATATTTAAAGACTGTTCTTTCATTTCAAACGCTGTTTATTCATTTTATAATTTAAATTAACATTGTAGTAAGAATTCTTGTTACATTAAAGTAAAATTTCAAAGTTCGTGTACCGGTCATCCGATTATCGCCGTTTCTTTTCTCACACCACCTCGCAAGTGCAGTGAGATGTGTGTTAGACTGCGGCTCGCTAACATTGCTGAGCCCTGTCGAGACGCAATAACAACGGACGTTTAAATGTGCAAACAGCGGATGCTTAAGCGCGCGCGACCGCAATAACTCCGAAGCGCCGCTTAATATTTACGAACTGCCACGAAATGGCGAAAGACTCGTCGAACCGCGACACGATTTATTATTCTTCGACGATTCCGTCGCGTCCCAGGAAAAATTGGTTCCACTAGACTACTTCCAGCGGAAATGAGCATCCCGGCTGATCCGCAAATTGATTCGAGGGCTTGCCGCGAGGTCTGGATTTTTCGTTCGCCGACACTTTCGCCCGCCCCCGACATTCACACCGCGGCAAAGTTTTTTAATCTGTCGACGCCATAGCGAAGAAACCGAGAAAAAGGGTGGGAAAAGCGGCGTCGGGGGAGGGAATGTGGACGATAAGGAGGAAACGCGGGGGTTGCATGTTTTCACGGCAAGAGATCCCTCGACTTGACACGGCGCGTTGCCGTTTCCGGGATACACGGATCCCGGGACGAAACTTCGCCGACGTCTCGAAGAAACCGTCCGGATACGACGCCGCGCCGCGACGCTTGCTCGTTTCGCGGCGGGCGGCTTAATCGGCCCGGGAGCGAACTTTTTCAGTCGTCAAACAAAATGATGCCCTCGTGTTACACCCTCCAACCCTTCCTTTGCTGCTGCTTCGTATGCAGACTGGACCGACACCGGGCGAAGCATTAGAACGCTCGCTATCGACCTGAAACTTGGCAGGTACAATGGATGCGCGTCCAGGAACATGTATGTGCAGCTACGAAAGAATCGGCGATCTACAAATATTTAACATTTTGAACCCCTTTAGGAATACCTCCGCGAAAATTAGAGATAATTTGAGAAATTGTTCCGACCAAACTATCAACGCTAGTGACATGGTTCAAACGTTAAAATCTTCCCCAAACCTTCCTCTTTAATTAGCACTCCCTACATCGAGGCTGGCGTTTCAGAGGACTTGAGGATGCTAAGTTTTATCAACCCCATTTTTCCCATTTTCGCCATTGACCGCCCCGAAAGTTCAAAGTCGCGCCGCGGCTGTAATTCGATTCCGATCTACCTGAAAATTGCCATACACTCTGACCGCGCGTCTAGAAACGTGTAGCCAAAATTACAAAAGAATCGGAGACCTAAAGATTTTTCACGATTTTAAGAAGGGGGTTACCTTCAATATTTAGCAATATTTGCCAATATTTGGCAAATCTTTGAAGTCCTGCCCCGGCCAAACTATTAGAGCTATCGACATGAATCAAACGCTAAAATCTTCCCCAAACCTTCCTCTTTAAATATGTTATGCAAAATCTAGGCTAGCATTGCAGGGAAATCCAGGAGGCTTCGTTTTATCGACCTCATTTTTCGCATTTTCATCATTGATCGCCCCGAAATTTCAAAGTCGCGCCACGGCTGCAATTCAATTCCGATCGAGCTGAAAATTGGTATACACACTGGCCACGCGTTCAGTTACTTATAGCCAGAAAGAAATCGGCGATACTAAATTTTTTGGCCCATCGTGGAACTGTCTTCGAGAATTCCCATTTCAAAATCTCCACTTCGTAGGTTGCCGGATTGCCTCGGCCACTGTATCTGCCGCAATTCGACCGCTGTGGATCAGAAACTTGGTATGTACAATGGCTGCACGTCCAGGAATTATCGGAGACTAATGTATCGGAGACGTAAACATGTTTTAGCTATTTTTGAGCCCCTTTAGGGGTACCTCCCAGAAAATTTTGGATACTTTGAGAACCTGCCCCGACCAGACTATCAATGTTATCGACATGTCTCCAACGCGGAAACCTGCTCCAAACCTTCGCCTTTGCACCAGTGCCGGGCGGATTTGCTAGCATTTTGAGGGACCGGTAGAAACAATCATTTTATCGACATCAGTTTGGCCATTTTTACGATTGAGACGCGGTGTGTTTGATGTCACCGGTGCGATTGGGAATGAATGGTGTGTATGTGTGTGTGATTTAATATATAGGAGGTCCCTAGGAGGCTTCGTTCTCATTCGGTGCTGATTCGTTACTCATTCGGTACTAATTCAGTGCTGATTCGTCTCATTCGATTCGTTCCTGCATGGTTGTCCTCTATATCGTTCCTGTGTGGTATATATCCGTTGCATTCTGTGTAGATCCATTAATAGTACAGTTGCGTGGTGTGTTGAGTGTACATTATCTATCTCCCCAACGTGTTGAGCCAAAAAATATATAGAGTTCAGAAAAATCCCCCATACATGTATCGTAATATATGTATGTGTGCTATTAAATTCATTTGACATTTCTTGTTGCGTCCAGCTACTCATTAGTGCCTGATACATATCTCTGCTTAGGGAAAATTTATGACCACCACGATACGTTTGCCCGGATACAGAGAAGCTTTCCGCTGAAAATATTTTTTAACCAGCTACGGGTCGGAAAATGATTGCGCGCGAAACGTGAAATGAGACAGCCTGTATTTATCGTTACACCGAACATTTCCTATCGGGAACCAGCGACTAAGCAGCCTGTCGTCAGGAATAAATCTGTTTCACGGGACGATCAAGGAGAATAAATCGCAGAGTTTCATTCGCAACTGAAGTTGGCCGCCTTCCGGCAGGGGTGGTTTGCCTTTGACGGGCCTCGGCAAGCCACCATCGGCTGGCAAACTTTTTTCCCCCTTTACATCGGTCTTTTCCCGTGGAAAAAGGGACGCAAGAGAGTGCCAAGAAGAGAACAGTGCGGGGTTGGCGATGCCGTTTAAAAGTCGCCGCGTGAAAAGTGGAGATTCGTTGATCGTGGACCGTCGGTTTTCTTGCGGTAGACAAGTGGCATCACGCGATTCAATGGCTGCTCAGCCTAGCAAAGAGCCGTCCGAGTTTCCGCATTCGAGTTAAGTCTCGCTATCTTTTTATCCGTCACGAACGATAACCGTTTCGCTCTTTTAAAGGAACCATTCCTGTAAAAGTTCATGAAATACCTACCTGACAGCCAATAAATCCAACAAGTCGCACCGTCGTTGAAAACTTCACCTTATGATTATTACCCGCATCTGCTCTGCAGAAGAGTCTCCAAATCTGAGTTCTTTAGCGATCGCACCTTACGGCTTTCATGGATGGATTTCATGGAATTGATTAGGAGAAAGTTCTTCTTCCTTTATTGTTGGAAGGTTGAGAGGTTCAAAATTAAACTGAATATGTTCCCGTGTAAGTAACAACTTGTTTACCGATGAGAGTCGGTGCAGTTCATTGCATGGATGTCAGTCGGCACCCTTAACGAAAGGGTTAAACAAATTCAATGATTTATCATATTACGAACGGCTATTCGCGTAGCCTAATTTGGCGGTAACGAGTCGTTTAAAATCGCGTTCTGAGGAAAGCCAGAGCATAGTTTTACGATCCTCGGCGACGCCGAACGTTTCAACCGTGTCTCGGCGCGATAGAAACGAACAACAGTGCCGCGGAAAAAGCGAGACCACCATCTGGGTTAACCCGTCGTTAATACAGACGAGCAAAAAGTAAGACAGGAATGAAGAAAGAGCGAAGAGACGGAAGCGAAAAATCGAACGGCGATGCTCGAAATCTCTCGAGGAAAAGTTCGACCGCGATGAGTAAAAATTCGCTGCTCGATCGGCGGACGGAAGCTCGTCGGGGGTGAAACGAGGTGAAAGAGGGTGACAGGGGATGGCCCGAGCAAAAAGCTTGAAAGCATCTGCTCGTTCTCGCCGCGGTAAGATTAAAAAGTTCCTCGATCGGGCGCGTTGCACAGGCGACAATATATCTCGCGGAGTGGCTGCGACAAACGAATGTGACTCGTAATGTTGCGTCCACGATCCGAAAATGTCTCCAGAAACGTTCAAGCAACACGCGTCGACGTGTTGCTCCAGCAGACGTTCAGCAGGACTCGTTGAGAAGTCGATTTGATCAGTCGGAAGCAACCCCGAAAGATCTTCGCAAATCCGATTCTAAACGTTTTCGCCTGTGATTGATTGGTGACGATGATGATTGATGATGAGAGTAGAAACATTGCAGGTCAGATTTTTACCCCTTGACCTACAATGACGAGTTCGATTCGTGATCAAGATTTCGAACAGAATCTTCTAAGCATGTATTTCCTTAATTTTCTTTAAACGGAAATAACATTTTATTTAATTGTTGATCGTACACGGTCATCGGAGAGTAGCTAAGCACGCGAAAACTACAAATTTGTCTTTTCTTTTTGTCGTTTCGTGGAGGATAAAGAAAATTTAGTCACTGCTATCAGAAAATAAATCGTAGGCCAAGGTGGTAAGTTGCGAAGAAGAAGCTTCGATCCCCAAATCTGTGAGGTGGTTGATTTGATGCTTTGATGATGAAAGTAGAAACATTGCGGGTCAGGTTTTAAATTACGAAGAAGAAGCTTCGATCCCCAAATCTGTGAGTTGGTTGATTTGATGTTTTGATGACGAAAGTAGAAAAATTGTAGTTTTTAAGTTGCAAAGAAGAAGCTTCAATCCCCAAATCTGTGAGGTGGCTGATTTCATGCTTTGATGACGAAAGTAGAGACATTGCAGGTTTTAAGTTGCAAAGAAGAAGCTTCGATCCCCAAATCTGTGATAAAAAATGTGTGCAAGTTGATTCTTGTACTACTTTTTACAAAATCACCGTCTGAAACGTCATGTTCGGCCGCATTTTCCCGCTAGCATATTAATCGATCTCTTACCCCTCCTTGCAAATTTAAAGCGACGAAGAACGATCTAATAACGATGCAGTAATTATGAACCGCGGGTAATTTGTGTGCGCACCGATATGGTGGAATCCGGTCTGTTGGTCTAATTGAATATATTCGTAATTCGATTTTGGCTCGATAAAATGTTATTTCGATCGATTTCGTTAGCCATTCGATCAATCGGGAGAAATAACGCGTCTGCAAACAGCGAGGATTAAATTCGCAGAATAATGCTGTTAATCCGATTTCGTCAGAATCGGATGAAATTACTTTCTTCGAGTAGCTATAAACCGAGAGAGTAGTACACTAATCTCGTGGGTGTGCATGCCGCGCAAAAATAGAAAAAGACAGTAAGAGGCTTCGGTCTTGCGCGATTCGTATAAAATTGTAATCACATTTCTCTTGACAACAACCGAAGACGCCGAGGAAACCAATCACCGTCCCTGTTAAATCGTGTCTTCGTTCGGTGGCAAAGGATATCGATCCGAGTCTAAAGAGACGGCCAGGAATTAACAACGTTCGAGAGGCGAGGAGGGGTTTTCGGGTGATTCGCGTCGCAATTCCGTTACCTTATCAGGATCGAAAATTTCGTTAGAGACGCGGCAGAGCGGCGCGAACAGTTTTTATTGCGGCGTACAAAGGCACGTCGCGCACGTCCCGGGTTTCAATTCTTTGATGACGAGTTCGGAACGTGCGCGGACTGGCTCGCGTGCTGGTCCCGACCGATAAACGGGTCTCGGCGACAAATGGCCCCGTAAAACGTAATAAAATTCGTATGCGGCAGAAGGCGTCACGCCGGCTCCCCGTTTACGATGCGTACCCGCAAGACAGATGGCCGGGGAACAAGGAACGCTAGAGATTACGCGTCCGATTACGCTCCCGATCGCCCAGAAATCTGCTAAACGGTGCAGCAGAATTCATTAAGCCACCGAGAGACATCCACCGCTCCGCAAACAGACGGGCTCATCTTCCTCGTCTATCTTCAATACCTTCTACATCTCTTTTCTGTATTTTCTACGCCTATCTTCGATATATTCTATACTTTTGTTATCCATTCACAATACCTTCTATATTTTCTATATTTTTATTATTCGTTCACAATACTTTCTATATCTTCTATATTTTTATTATCCGTTCACAATACTTTCTATATCTTCTATATTTTTGTTATCCATTCACAATACCTTCGATATCTTCCATATTTTTGTTATCCCTTCACAATACCTTCCATATCTTCTATATCCGTCTATAGTACCTTCTCTATCTGTTTTCTAGTTCAATTTTTTTATTCAATGTCTTCGATATCTTTTGTATCTATCTTTAATGCCTCCTATATCCTTCTTCTATATTTTCTACATCTTTCTTCAATACCCTCTATGTCTTTCTTCTTCATTTTCTATATCTAGTTTCAGTATCTTTCAAATCTTCTGCATTTTTCTGCGATACCTTTTATATTCTTCTTCTACATTTTCTATATCTGTTTCAACACCTTGCACAACTTCTGCATTTATCTGCAATACCTTCTGTATCTGTTTTCAACACCTTGCACAACTTCTGCATTTATCTCCAATACCTTCTATATCGTTCTTCTATATTTTCTATATCTATTTTCAATACCTTTCGCGACTTCTGCATTCATCTTCAATATCTTCTATATCATTCTTCAATGGTCTCTATATATTTTATACTTGCCTTCAATATCCTCTGTACTCTGTTTTTCTACATCTTCTATATTTCACTTCAATACCTTCCATATCTCTTTTCTACATCTTCCATATACATATCTCTTCAAGAAGAGTCTGACGCGTCTTTTGCACCTAAAATGTAGCACAGGATTGAAAGAAAAACAAGCCAAACTATGTTTATGCTAAATAAAAATTTTCCTCCTCTTCTTCTTCGTTGTTTTAACTTCTCGGCTATTTTAGATTTCATCTATCAATTTTTTCCATCGACGCGCTAAATCCACAGTACTAATAACTGCGCAAACGAATTTATCACAGGAGCATTGAATAATTTAAAAATTATTTTGCAGATAGTAGACCAATTTCTATTGTAGATAAAATTATTTCAAACACTGTCCCGTTTTTCATTCCATCGAAATAAATGTTTTAATGGGAGGAAACAGCATCCGTCGATCAGCGACACACGTACACACGCGCGCATTAATACGCATGTTTGAATATGCTGTATAAACTGAAATGCACAGAACTAATATTAATATGCTCGATTAATATGCGCGTCATGTCATGCAGAACAATAATACTCATAATAGCAATGATCCATTATGGTGTGTTTTGATGTACATCGACTCCGCTATATTAACCCTTAAAAGCTATCATGAGCTTGCTGTATCGTTCCTAAACAATTTATCGACTGGTGATTGTTAATTTTCCAACTATTCCGTCTCCAGCATGCATAAATAAATTGTATTTAGGCGTTGGCTCGATCGCATCCTACCTGTCGCGATCTTTCCTTAACCCCTTGCCCTACAACAACGAGTCAGACTCGTGATCAAGATTTCGAACAGAATCCTTTAACATGTTAACTGTCCAACTGATGGCCTCAAGAATTCCATAAAATCAAATTAATTTATTTAACGAAGCAACGACTGAAAACTTTAAATGTATGGCATATAGTTATCTATCAACCTTATTGTATTCTTCAGGTATCAACTAAATTGAATGCAACGAATGTATTAACGTACAAATTAATTTTTAAACATGGACAAATAATTCCGTCACCCATATATGGGTGACACGGCAGTCAAAGTGTTTCCTTAATTTTCTTTCAACCGATATAACATTCTATTTAATCTCTGATCGCATACAATCAGCGGAGAATAGCTACGCACTCGGTACCCACAAATTTCACTTATCTTTTTATCGTTTCGCGGAGGATAAAGAAAATCAAGTCGCTGTTATTAGAAAATAAATCGTAGGCCCCCCTTGGCCAAAATTAACATTTCTTGAAGGGGATTATGGCCATGCTAAAATGATTTATTCGCTCCAAAACTGACAATATATGTAGGAGATAATGGCTTCGCTAGAAAGATTCATTGTGGATAATATTGATAATGTCTGTACGTAATCAAGGAACTGTATAATGGTACATTATGGCCTAAATTTGCAATTTTTCGATGGGGATAATGGCCTTTGTATAATGATTTCTTCTGGCCAAAATTGTCAATATGTATAGGTGATACTGACCTTGCTGACACGATTTATTCTGCACCAAATTGCCAATGTTGTAGGTGATGATGGCCTCGCTTCAATAATTTATTCTGGCCACAATTGGCAATTCTTGAAGGAGATTATATTAAGCAGCATCAATTTCCCGAGTTCATCGAAAACCGAAATTAATCTTGAAAAGACGCACCCCGCGACTTACAGTGTTCAGCACCGAAGAACGCGCCTAATCGAGAAATAGAACAGGCTTAGGGGAACGTCTGATCTCGCGCGTTCATTGTCAGAGGAGCAATCAAAGTCAGTTTATCTTCGCGCAGCATCTACGGGATCGATTTTCCATCGATAAATCGTGAATCCCGACGGATCGATGTCGGAAGATCACGAGATCTCTGGAACCCGAGCCTCGCCAGTCCGTCGACGATTAATCGAACGGCATCGGCGCATTATCAGGATTAAATTAGCGAAACTAATTTCGCTCGTGTGGCGCATTAACCCTATTCCAGGCCGGACAAGGTAAACTCTGGCCCGTGATTGCGACTGGTTAAGTGTACCCGTGCGCCTTAACATAGGCTTGCGCCTTGTTTAGAGCGCAGTCTAATTTGCCATCGACCGCTTTGACGCCGTCCGGTGCCTCGGTTGTTTATATTGTCGTCGCTTCCGTGCCGCCTACCATGCAAATAGTCGAAACACCGCGAGTCCATTAGATATTTAGTTAACTTTATTTAGAAAGTGTTACCCGCCGCTAGCCACTTTGTCTCCCGGACTCGTTCGCCCGCTACTGCACAGCTTTTCATCGTCAACGCGTCCAATCCTCCTCTCTGTCTCTACCACAAAGAATTTGCTTTACTGTCTCTGTCTCTCTCTCAGTTCTCGTTCTAGTGTTTCGCACACGCTCTGTGCACGTTGGTCTACGAGTTTCTGTATTCTTCGTAAACAGGAGTGAATCGTGTAGAAGTTACGTGGAAGTCTACGCTGTACGTATGCTATGATATTGTTTTCGGTTCTATCGGTTTTGTTATGATTTCTATCTTCTAGATAGAATATATCGGGGTACACAGATCGCAGATACTGACTCTGCTTATTTGTATGTTATGGTTACTCTTAACTTGTTCAAATAATGTGTGTACTACGCGCGAGTCTGCGCTTTATTCGTGCGTACGATGAAATCGCTTTTGCTGTTTGTTTTTTCGACTTTGTTACAACGATTTATATCTTCCGCATAGAGTAACCATGTAAATGGATCTCGCATTCTAACCCGGCTAAATTGTTTCAACTATGTATGTAAATGAAACATATATAACGCGCGAGTCTGCGCTTTACTCGTGCATACGATAAAATCGTGTTCGGTGTTCGTTCTTTCGAGTCTGTTACAACGATTTATATCGTCCGAATAGAGTAACGTGTAAATAGATCCCAGACACTGACTCTGCTAAATTATTTTTATATTATAATTGTTATATTATTATGTTATATTATTATGTTATATTATGAATGTTAGCCCGTTACCCGTCTCAATCCTACACGTATAACAAAATGTAGATCTATATCAAGAGACGTTTCAAAACGTCCTGAAAACCGTTCGAGTAGAAGCTCAACAACAAAATCTAAACAGACCCTAGCCCTGCATCGTACAAACTATTCCGATCTCCGAAAACACAGCCTCAAAAAGCACACGAACGATAAAGAAAACTGCGCTACTTCAATTGTATCCAACGCAGAACACAATAACAGAATTTTAAAAAGACACGGTCCTCCTCAATGCGAAAGCCAGCTGTCGAAACGATCGTAGACAGCGCGACAGGACGAGCGATCCTCGAGGAATCCTGATTTAAAGAGGACCTCCCAGTCCCTCGACCACAATGATCTCCTTTATTCGAGAAAACGCGATGCCTACAAGCATCGCAAACTCGCATCGAGCTCCTCGAAGCATTTTTCCCGTGCTTGTTTCCGAGGCGTGCGACAATTAAACGATGCGCCGGGGACAAAAGGGTTGCGCAGGATAGGGGACGTTGATCCGGCGAGGACAAAGCGAAGCCGTTCACAGGATCCTGGCCGTTATCCTTCGGCGAATGGAGTCAGCGGACCTTAGAGGCAAGCACAAAAGAGCGCGCGTCCCGCGATCGCTCGGTTAACTTATCTGTCCTTTTGCCCCAGGGAACCACCCCATTCTGGCCCAGGTCTGGCGCTCTCTCTCTCTCATCCCTTTCGCGATCAAACGCGCGCTCAATGCATCGCGTCTTTCGCTCGCGCGAACCGTCCACGTGTCCTCCCGGTTCGTCATTGTCAGAGACATGGAAAACGGTCCCGATCGGACGGATACGGGACACCAATCCCGTCAGGTGAAGCTCGAGGGTTCCGATTCTTTTTTCCTACCAAGAGACCCGGATCGTTTCATAGAGCTGTCCACGTCGTGCGGAGAAGCTGGGGACACCGGAGATCCAGCCAGGTAATCGTGTCTAGCAGACGGAGAAGATGGCAATTTTTGATAGCCACGAAGGGTACGTCGAGCTACCGAGAATTTT
>CM052087.1:8599435-8654799 GCA_028453745.1 Agapostemon virescens
TTCGAAAATAATAGCGGAGGACTTGGAAAATGAAATTTGATGGATGTATGTGAATCCATGAAGGAAGGTTAAAAGCGTGCATTTAATTTATTATTTTTAATTATTTGAGCCAATGAAAGATCGTTACTGATTTATATCTTTCCGTTGAGGGTGACGCAGAGTGCAACCGCTTAAGATTATTTAGGTTTTACCAATTATTTCGTACGGCAAACATTTCGTTTCGAAAATAATAGCGGAGGACTTGGAAAATGAAATTTGATGGATGTATGTGAATCCATGAAGGAAGGTTAAAAGCGTGCATTTAATTTATTATTTTTAATTATTTGAGCCAATGAAAGATCGTTACTGATTTATATCTTTCCGTTGAGGGTGACGCAAAGTGCAACCGCTTAAGATTATTCATTTTTTCCGTAAACAAGTATTTAAATTATTTAAATGAATTTGAAAGCAAATAGTAAATATATAGAGTGATATGTTTTTGAAAATATGGAAAAACTTGATTAACCAAAGTTTTCCAATGTAATAGGTCTACAATATGGCGGCTATAGTTTTCTTGTAAACGAAAGAGTGTTGGTCATTTAAGGTTATCTTAATTTTGTTCTATGCACTGTTCGACGCGAGCATATACGTTGGAAGATTAAAAATTTCAGACACATTTCAACTTAATTTTGTAGATGTTACTTTGCACATTATTCTCATAATATTTTACCACTTCTTAATCGTGGGAAAGAAATATTTAATTCTTTAATGGCAGTGTTCAGAAACAGCTACCAAAATATCAAGATTAACTCGGTTTGATCGAGTTGATACTAAACAATTTTTGAAGAACTTCGCGTTGTTGGAACTTGATTTTTAAAAAGGTATAAAATGTTATACTTTGAATAGAGCGAGTTGTTTGGAATGAAAAAGAGAAATTTCTCTTTGGAGAATGGTTTGAAGATTTCAAGGGTAGCATGTTTTTCTAACGAACGCATTCGTGGGATGAACATTTGGTTCGAATGATTCTCTGCGAATCAACACATCTTGCCGCGGCACCGAATTTTGATGCGCGCCATCGCCCCGAGGAAAAAATCCAATTGGCCTGCAGGCGAAATATGAAAAAATCCCGAGTCCCATAGCCACGCGTACGTTACATTCACTGTGGGAAAATTGTTCGACGGTGGCACGCAAGAGACACATAAATTCGCCGGTATCCCGCGGCGGCAATTCTTGAATTCGTAAACAGAAAAGCACTGTCATTATTGCTCCGAGAATCGTATAAATTTCGCGGTCGAACCGCCGTTGATCCAACTTTTTCATCGTACGACTGACGCCGAAAAAATTGTCTACACGCTTGTAAAACGAAAAACAAACATCTGCGCGAAAAAAACCCAGTGAGAAAAAATACAAGAAGGAAAGCGCAAAATAAATTACCCTCTGCGTTATTCGTACATCAATGGTGCTTTACATTCCAATAATCTTCAATGGTTCAAGGAAAATGGTACAAAACAGTTCAAACAATTTTAGAGAAACAAATTTTCTTAAAAAGCGTCTGCTGAAACGAGCATTGTCAAATTTTCTCAAAATGAGAGACATTTAATGAAACAAATTATTTTTGTACGCTGCATTTATTCTACATTATAATGAACAATGAGCTTGCCTGTAGGAAAGTGATAACAATTTCACTGTTGTAAAGACGAATAATAGTAAAAACCTGAATATGCTTAACACTTTGACTGCCATGTCACCCACATGTGGGTGACAGAATTATTTGTCCATGTTTAAAAGTATATTTTTACATTAATATATTCGTTGCAATCAATTTAGTTGATGTCTGGAGATTACAAGATGGTTGAAAGTGACCATTCGTCATACATTTTGAATTTTGACATTGTTGCTTTATTAAATAAATTACTTTGCTTTTGTGAAATTTTTGACGTTGCCAGTTCGGCAGTTAAAGTGTTAAGAGGAAATAAATTCACGTGAAGTGACATTTTCGAGGCCAGAAAACATGCCTTGGTTTTCGAAGGTAAAACAGCTTCGAGTGCAAAGGGTTAATATAAAAATCGCACATAACCCAAATAAATAACATTTCGCAATTTTCGGAAGACAATAAACGCCAGTGAATTTCAATGCTCGGTAGGGGTTACCGTTAAAATTCCATCATCGAACGAAAGCGGAAGGAGACACGCGCATCGATCGATCCTTCGAAGATCCATCCAATAAGCAATCAGAACTTGAAGACTTGGAGAACCGGAAGCAGAAGAGACCACGGGGCTAGCAAACTAGGCTAAAATTCGCTTTCAATTTACCCGTGGACGAGATAACCGTGGCCGCTGCGATTCGAAGAAGATGGCCGCCGCCGGTAGACGCGCGAGAGGAAGCGCCGTCCGTTGTCCATGTATTCAGAAAGTAACCGAATTGTTTCGGTAGCCGAGCACAGCGGCGGTTCTTGAGGGGAATGGGAGGGCGATGGGAGGACGATGGGAGGACGAAGGGAGGATCCCATCGAGTCCCTTTTCGGGTGTGCGCTCCTCGGAGAGCGTTCTCGCAGGAGAGCAGGCGGATGGAGCCAATAAGGAAAACGCCGGGTCGATGGTAACGTGGCTTCGGCTACATGCTCCATATAAGTGTCGGTCCCGAGGGAAGCCGGTCAGGGCACATCAGATAAGAGAGCCAGGTCCGGAATAGAACCCTATTATGTTCGCTATAAGTGGCTATGGCTGAGTGTAGCGGCGAACGAGATAAGAAAAATGCTGGCCCGGCCTGCCGCAGCCCTCGTAACCGCAGGAGTTGTAATTATACAGTGATATTACTACCGAAAAGAATGAGAGACGGGGTTACCCGGTCCCTCTGTCCACCATCTAGCCGGAATCCGGTACGTGTAAACGGTTCCCGGGACTGGAACGCGTTAACCCGAATCTGGATGAAGATACGTCGACGGACGAACTGGCCCAAGACGAGTATTTATCGTCGGCACGGGAGCCACCGTGGCCCTGCTAAGGGTGGATCCTTCCCCGCATCTCAATTAACGAAGAATCCGACCCTTGTGTGCGTTGCCGCCATGTTACGCCGGAGGACGAAACTATAGTCAGTTCGTAAACCCGTTCGCGCTGGATGTTCAGCGTTAAAACCTATAGAAAGTCTCGAGTGTCGACGAAGGCCATTATCTTTCGGCTGACACCATTTAGCTTAGCGATTTCATTAGTCCGGTAAGCACATCATAGAATACACCGCATTGTAGCAAGCAATTCTCCGAGAAGCCATTTCTTCCCTTAGAATCTAAATACTTTATTTGTTTATGGTCACAGCTGGCCACCAGACATCGAGTCAGTCGGTTGAGTAAGGATATACCTTCCTTACACGGAAACATATTCATCCGAAAATGCCAAAGCCAAAAAAGAGTATCGGCTACACATTCGAAAAGTGATTCGAGAGACAACGGGACTTGCAGCTTATAATTCTTTGAAAAATATTTCACACGTGTTTCTTTTTTATCGGCAACCACCCACTTTGAAGGGGTGAAAACAGCCCTCAAAGTTGGGGGTCAAAACCATATTTTTTGAGATATCTCGGAAATCTATGTTTTTAAATTGTAGTTATTTAGAAATATAACTATAAGCTCCTACAAATTTAATTAATTAATTTAATAATTGCGCTGCAACAAAATGAGGCTTAAAAATCTGCTTTTACATTGTAATTTGTAACGAAATTATTAGACAACGTTACTGAGGATGTCATGCTGATTTGCAATAAAAATTACTGTCGGCGTTGAGGGATCCATTAAAAAGTTTTCAATGATGGCTTATGAACTTAAAAGACTGAAATAATCGCCGGTCGGTGAAGTGTTAAGTAATAAAGTATTTCTATAAAAAGGAATCAAGAGTAAATAATCATTTTTTCATAACCAAAATATATCCAACAATTAAAAATCTAGGTAACTCACGTCTGAGAATTTATTTAACGCGATTGTTGAGCTTATTTTGCAGATTTCGCCCCTTTAGAGTCGCGTAATGTAAGTGTATGTATTATCGAGTTTACAGCACTAATAGTACTAATGGCACTAAAAATATTGAATTTTAAATCGGTATTATATTAT
Source organism: Agapostemon virescens (assembly GCA_028453745.1). Classification (NCBI taxonomy): domain Eukaryota; kingdom Metazoa; phylum Arthropoda; class Insecta; order Hymenoptera; family Halictidae; genus Agapostemon; species Agapostemon virescens. The sequence continues at coordinate 8,603,514 of CM052087.1, forward strand.
TAATTACAGTCGCATAATAATAAACGTTGTTACCGAGGTTTGCACGTTAATAACGAGGTCGGTTGCGTCGGTCAGTTATGGCCGCCATTGCGTTATTAGAAGGTTCGGTGTCGCTCAATGGTAACCACGTTGGAAGTTAACCTGTTAATCGATCTTTTGCAACAACAGCAACACCAACGAAACAGTGCTGAGTCAAGTAATTCATTACTAGCGACAAACATAGGTGATTGCCACAATTTCGCATTTTACTCGAAGAAAAGAAAATTGGTCAATTTAGCGATTTCATCGAAAATTGTGAAGCGAGTGACTTTTAAAAATTTGTTTAATTTATAGAGACGTTGCTGACGATTAAGTAGCAGCGATTCGTGCACGATACTGTGCGACGTAAATACCAGTGTTGACTGGCTTATCTAGATCATTTTGGGAACGTCTTGTAATTTTGTCCACCGGTGCACGATCCTCGGTCTCTCGCCATTGTTCTTTCTCTCTTTCTTCTCGGTCTTTCGGTTAATTTCGTGTTGTTGTCCGATTCGGTGGAGCGATACCACGCTTCTCGGAGACAAGCAGAGAGGATGCTCGTGCGGCGACCACGTCAGCCGCCGAACGATTTTTATTGCTGATTGTTCTCCGGGTTCCAGCGAGAGAGGGTTCTGGACAATTTAACGGACACGTTGCGAGGGACAATGTTTCGTATCACCGGCGTACATCTGTGACGCACGCGAGATAATTAGCCCCCGATGATGGCTTAGACGCTCGATGATTAGATGCTGTCGCTAATTAACGTGGAAGTGTCAATTACGCGAGCGGGGAAAAGCCTGAATGTTCGGGGAGACAGCTGGCTGTATCTAGACCGACGATCGACAAGCTGCAGACGCTCGAAATCGGCCGACATTCGCAAATGACGGAATACTCTACAGGGTGTCCTGTAAAGTTCAACGAAATTTTAAATAGGATACTCTAGAGGCGATTCCGAGCATCATGTTCCTTTGCCAATTCGCGATTTGGCCCTTCGTTTTCGAGTTTATCAAATATTGGATAAGTTAAACTAGTAATCTATCACAGCTGGTCGAAAAGAGCGATTTCAGAGTTTTTATTTTATAATTATTCCACAATTAATTACTCTTGTTATTTTTATACGGTATTGTACACGAATATCCGGATTGGAAAACCGTATATGAATGTCCTTCGTTAAAATTTTACATCGAAGCAGTTTACGAATACAAGTCTACAATTTGGCAACGTGAAGAATGAAATCGCTGAGAAAAATAAGTAAGTCGAATACGTTTTCATTCTTTATGTCAATCATTTCGTTAACAGCAAAGCTGACTCTTCAGAATTTCTTGGTGAATTAAATGCAAAGCAAGAAGAATAATCGATTCGTCAAAACTGAAACTTGGAAATCAAAGTGTCATGAATATTTGCCAGCTTCTATACAATTTTCTAATTTATAACTATAAATTACGGTTCGCCAAGAAATATTTTATCTTTTAAATTACAAATACAAAGACATCACATTCGCAAAAATTTGTATAGCATTCGAAACGTTCCTTCTGCAAAATTTTCCTCGGCGCTGGCCACAATTCGCCGCGAACAATAACTCGACTAAAACCTAGTTTAATTGTCAGCGAACCTGCGATAGCTTTCGGCAAACGACTGTGTCAACGTACGCGGGTCTGAAGCGTTCAGATAACCATCAAGCTACATAGTAACTCGAACAATCGTAATTGCACGTATCAGAGAACGCAGCAGCAGCCATTAAACGTACCAGCGACAAGAAAATGGCGGCTTCCGGAGCGAACAGTTTTCTGGGCAAGCGCAACTAAATTTGATTAAAGATACCGGGCAAGATGGGCAAAGACTAGTCAGGGTAACCGGTATTTATTGTTATCAAGCCGCGGCGAAAATTAATCTGCCCGTGTTTCAAACGAGAGAGAAAGAAGGAGAGAGAGGGAGAGAGGAGACGCCTAGGCGACTGTCGCCCGCATCGTCCGAAGCTGTTTCTTTCCTTCGAAACGATCTAAAGACGAAACTGCAACGATACCTGTGCGGGCAGATACAGAGCGTAATTTCTGTCTGGAAGAGTTAACTGCGGGCTGTTGGTGAATTACCGTGCCCGGTGATAGCTTGTGGCTGGCAGCGGTGGAGATGGGGATTTCGGCTGCGACAGATAGCCACCTTTAGAATTCCCGGCTTTTGTCTTCTGACCGTTTGATGTTCTCGACATATTTTCACCTAACTGTGTGCTAATTGTCCGGGAATTATTTATGGACGCTTTATGCACGCATTTCGGGAACAATTTTTACGACGAAGCAAGTGCGAAGGTTTTGTCTCTCGATTGTGGGAACTCAATTTTTGGAATATATAACGGTACTCGCTTGGGATGGACCTAGGCGCGAACATGCGATGGAACTTAATTGTGGACGGTTAGTTTATCGAATCAAATTAACGGGATACTAATTATGCTGCAATCGACGTCTATGTGCGATGCGATTTTGATTTGTATGGATATTGTGAAAGGGTAGCGTGAAAATATTATTTGGAATATTAAGAGAAGATTGGCAATGGTTAGTGTACTTGACTGTGTGTTTGATAGGTTTAGGTAAAATGTAAAACCATTGCGAATAACTAAAATTTTCATGGACTAAGGATTAAAGTGTTAAATGTTTCAACCAAAATCTGATATCATTCGCCATTTAACACTTTAAGGACCGGCGACTATTTCAGAATATTTTAAGTTCATAATTCATCACTAAAATCTTTTTAATGGATCCCTCAACGCCGACAGCAATTATCATTGCAAATCAACACAGCCCCCTAAGTAACGTTATCGAATAATTTCGTTACAAATTACAATGTCAAAGCAGTTTTCTCAGCCTCATTTTCTTATGGGGCAATTATTGAAAGACCTATTAACACTTTGACTGCCATGTCACCCATATATGGGTGACGGAATTATTTGTACGGTTTCTAAATCAATTTTTACGTGAATATATTCATTTGTACCAAAGTTGGTGGTTATGCAGAAAGTGCAAGAAGGTAGGGCGAGCACTTTACGGTATACATTTTATTTCAGTCAATATCTCATTTCGATTTTTTTTTAAATTTTGTGGCTGCTAGTTCGGCAGTCAAAGCGAATATAATTTTTCTTATTCGTTGGATAACATTTTTGGTAAAACGAGGATGAATTTCAAACGAGCGGCGAACGATCGCGTTTTTTGAGGAAACTTTCTAAAATAAGCGTTATCTTTCATCTCTGGTATAAACGCGTTTCGCGAGGAGTAGCTTCGAAATCGCTCCGGCTGGTTGAACGCTTTGATATCTGGGATTAAAAGGAAAGTCGTGGGAGTGCCTTTCGAGGTGAATTCCCTATTAATTACGGGGACAAGAACGACGTTTCGACCGGCTCGTCTTGTCGCGTCGGCTGGCCGATTAAACCGCGGAGCCGAACTTTAATAAAGCGAGCCATTCACCCCCCGTATTACGTATTTACGTAACAATAGCGGCAGCAACAGGAGGAAGCTTTCCTCGCGCTTCAGTTGACAAAGTCAAGTCCCTCCATCAGCGCCATTTCCGCAATTCGACGGTAATCTCTCTGGCACGAAGGGCTTCTTCGCGTAACAACGATTGTCAGCCGGAACCCCTGTCGTCAACTGTATCGTGTCGCTTCCCTTAATCGCCTTGCAAATGTCGGTCACGGATACTGCCTGCCGACGTCCCCGTGTCTCCTCTATGTAGGGTGTTTGATAAGTGGATCCCCAGCTTCCGCCTCCGAGATATCCATATATATTATATATACCTAATATATAAGTTATGTATATATCGAGAGAGAGAGAGAGAGAGAGAGAGAGAGAGAGAGAGAGGGATCCGAGAACTATATTTTTCAGTGTCAAAAATAAGACGATTTCCAGCCCCGTGGTTCTTATATAATGGAAAGGGAGAGCCGGTCGTGCAAACCAGTCCAGGGGCTGCCTCAGCGATTTTTGAAGTTTCGGCCTGCGGATCTAGGGATGGCTTCGAACGGGATGCTGACGACGTTTATATCAACCAAAAGTCTTCAGCAATTCTTTACAGGCTCCTATGTAAATTATTCTCGCCGGCGGACTGTGGATTTCCAAGCAAATACGGATCCTTTTGTATGCTGTTTAATGGAGATGAGAGATTCAGAACGAAATCGGGCAAACAACAATATTTTTCCTGTAGAGTCAGCTATTTAAACCAAGAATAGAATTTTTCCTCTTGATTCTTTAAATAATTTTTCACTATATTTCCCACATTTGCACCGATTTTAGAGGCTTTCAAACAAAAATATTCTTCCTGTGGCGCTAGTAACTTAAACCAAGAATAGAAACTCTTCTTCTCGATCCATTAAATAATGTCTCATTATGTTTTTCACAGTTTTGCACTCATTTTAGCAGCTGTCTACTTTGAAATTGTTCCGTATTGACAAGAGAGATTCATAACGAAACCAGGCAAACAAAAATAGTTCACCTATAGAGTCAGCAATGTAAATCAAGAATAGAAATTCTTCCTCCCGATCCTTTAAATAATATCTCATTATGTTTCTCACAGTTTTGCACTAATTTTAGCGGCTTTCTATTTGGAAATTGTTCGGTATCGACAAGAGAGATTCAGCGCGAAATCGTGCAAACAGATTTTTCTCAAAGACCCAGCGAACGGTGAATGAAAGGACACTTCTTGCGCCGTTTTCAGAAGCCGATCCTTTTTTCTCTGTTCGCTAACATCCGTCGTGGAGGATATCGATCCTGTGGCAACCGCAGGACCAGCGGCCGTTGCGAAAATCAAAATCGGACCGTCATCAGAAGTTCACCGAAGCGAAATCGAGACCGTCGTCGTCCAGTTCCGTGTCCGTTGACCTCGGCCACGCACGTAGCGGATCCTCCGCGCTATTCAGGTCCCACCCCGTGTACACAATGCCGGTGAAACGGGGGTGGAAATCGGGGGATGCTGGAAGGAAACGTAACCGGGAAACGCGCCATTCTACTCGCGGAATCTCCGAAGGACCGAGCTTGCGGTGAATGGTACTTACCCGATAAAACTGTACGTCGCTTAACGCGTCCAGGATCGTCACGCTCGGACGTACACCTCCGCTTCCGGATCCTTGGTGCCTCGATTCGCGCCCCATAACTGCCATGGGACTGCCATGGGACTGTCCAGGGACTATAGAACATCGTAACTCATCGAGATTCAAGGACATTTTTCATCAACGGACAGCGTGAGAGCGCCGCGCGATCGCTAAAGGGGAAATCGACGCGTAGAAACGTTCATCGAAAATTTTAAAACGTGACTTCCCTTCGCTTCGATCGGAAAATTATTAGCAGACCGCGGAATTTATGCGTCCGTTGCAGAAATGCACAAGTCGAGACACACGAAAATTATTCCAAGGAGCACTGCATTTTTATTCGACATCCATTTCTTATGATTAAATTGAGGAATTTCTACATTCATTGCAAAACTGGGTGAGTCGAAGTTGAGTTTGTATAAGCGTTAGAAAAGTAGAGGAATTTTATTACATTTTGATGGACACACTGAAATTGTTCGAAGAAGTGCATTTGTACCCAGCATCCATTTCTTATGATGGAGTCGTGGAATGTATGCATTCGTTGCAAAACTGAGTGAGTCGAAATTGAATTTGTATAGGCGTTAGAATAATAGAGGATTTTATTAACTTTTGATAGACACACTGAAATTGTTTGAAGAAGTGCATTTTTATCCGACATCCATATCTTATGAGCCAGTTATGAAATTTATGCATTCATTGCAAACCTTGGTGAGACCAAATGGAATTTGTAAAGGCGTTAAGAATTGTATTATAGAAACGTGATTATGTACGAACGTTAAAAACATCCGTGTGCATCTATCGCACAAATAGTTAACATAAAGTATTGGCAGAGTGTACATAATTTCTCCTCTTTCTAATGACTATGAAATAAAGTAATTATGCAAGATATTAACTTGAAAGTTACCGTTACCGGTTAAGTGAAAAATTAACCGTTTACGGCGCTTGGTCGTACGGTTAGCCAGGTTGTAAAACTGCTTAGTGGGAATTATCGAGTAAAGTTCCTTTTTTTTTTGAAACGCTCAATTAACGCAATACCATAATTTTTATAGGAGGCAACGAGTTAGTTGATAATCGGCAATAATCGTCGAAGGCATGCGCTGTGATACTCGACTGGCAAGCTTTTGTTCGTCGGAGTACATCCTCCAGAAAATGAATTTCTGATAACAGTTTATACCCTGCTTCAACCTATGAATTTTCTATCGTTCGTTACAGCCAGACTTCGGATCTTCGCGCGCGCGCGCGTACGCTTCCAACTAATGCTCAATAAAGTCCGCTGAAACGAAAGTTTTAGCTAAATTGATCGGGAATTTAATATCCTCCGTTGCTCAACAAAGATGTTCATAATGGTAGCAAGTTTCTATTTAGTTTCTGCTTTCATCAACCGGTCCTTGAAGACATAAATTTGCATGACGATCCGCCTTTCTCGTAGAACAGTCTCCGTAGAAGTTGTACTATGCATCTATTATAGACATTTTCAAGCTGATCATTTAAAGTAGGATTCGCTGCACGTTTCTCTCGGCATCATCGAACTTCAGACTACCAAAAGTATCCTACAGTGCTTCGAAACACTGTTTTCTCAATTTATTCGGTCATCTGGCGCCTATTTTTCCGTCAGCAAGAGAAAAGCATGGAGACAAATTAACCCTTAGCACTCCAAGTAATTTTACCCTCAAAATCGAAAGATTTCTTTAACCTAAAATAGTTTCACTGTACATGGTTTATTTCCTATCGTTAATATAAGTTTATCACTTGCATTTTAATATTTCCATTTTTACTAACTTCTTAAATGCAAACCGTAGCGTTGTAAAAGCTGCTTTAACCCTTTCGCTACGGGCTATACCTTCGCCCGTCAAAAATCTACACGGTGTTTAAAAACGATCGTCTACGATTTCGTCTATGAGTTAACTCGTCCTTGCACTTGTATTATCTATTTTAATTTATGAGACCCAGGGCGACATAAAATATTGCAAAAGCTTTGCGCATCGTGTTTAGTCTTCTTAAAATATAATTTATTGGAGTTTATTTAGAATGTTTTATTTTACTTCCGTATTCAATTCGAAATCGAATTGTTTTTTGACGGTGTTTATTTGAAAAGACGACTTGCCTTTAAAAGTTGCCGAAGTAACTGCAGGTAAAATTTTGCCATTGATATTTGTTTGCTTAATATACGGCATTTTGTGTATCGGTGGCGTTTTTCGAAAGGGTTAAACAACAGTAAGGGAATTTTTAGTGTCGCCTCAGTTAATATCGTTCCTCGAAAGCACGAGATCGTCGAACAAAGTATTTCGTAAGTTGTGTAGCAACACAGAATGCTGATCCATTTACATGTTCCGCAGGATCTTTGTCAAAAACGTCGATATCGAGTGCTAGAGCGACAGAGTGCAGGAAAAAAGGATCCAGCGTGAGAAGAAAGATCGTTCGAACGGTTCGACAGCGAAAGAGCCGGTCCGTCCGAAAGAATCTCGAATCTCACGAAGAATGTACCTCTCCTCGTGCCGTGAAAGCGGCCTTGGTAACAGTTCCTCGATATCTGATTCCATTTAAGAGGTATTGGCTTGTAATTGCTTCCGTAACTCACCCCGTATGAACGGGACAAGTCCTTTTCTATAACGCATTACTCCTATAAATTGCGGTTCTACGTTCTACGGCGACGTTCAACCCTTTAACACTCGCGGGTCCGTTTTGACCCTCTGAAATCATGCACGCGTAACACGTAGCAACTTGCTTCTCACAACCGTTCATGCTGTCGCCAAGTCGCAGATGGATAGCATAGACTACAGGCTGCATCCTAAACAATCCTTATTTAATACAAAACACTTTAAACAATTTCAACTGGGATCAGAAACTTTGGTTGACTGACTAAATGATGAAACTAAACCAGTCTAGGACGGATTTAATGTACTTTAACCCTTTGCCTCTTAACGTCGTGACGGAGACGTGATGTAGATTCTGAACAGAGTATAATAAATATGTTATTAATTTCCCTTAACACGTTGAATGCTATGTCAGTCCCTGGGGATCAAATTTATCCTTTAAATTTATCATTTGTCAAATTTATTTATTTATTTAGGTATCAAATTTAAAAATTAATATGTTATAGATAATTCATATAATATTAAGAAATATTCGCACTATTTCAATAGATTCGATTGAAACAGAAAAGCACAAATGGGCTAAGCAAATCTTTTGCTTATGCACAATTGCATTAAAGTTTACGTACAGCTCATTTCTTATGAGCCAGATGTATGCATTCGTTGCAAAACTGGGTGAGTCGAAATTGAGTTTGTATAGGCGTTAGAAAAATAGTGGAATTTTATTACCGTTTGATTAACACACTGAAGTTATTCCGAGGAGAAGTGCATTGTTTCCTGACATCCATTACTTATGATTTAATTATAGAATTTATACATTCATTGCAAAATTGGGTGAGACCAAAATGAATTTATAAAAGCGTTAATAATTGATTTATAGAAACGAGATTATATGCGAACGTTAAAAACATCCGTGTGCATCTATCGCTTGAACAGTTAATGTAAAGTATTGGCAGAGTGTACATAATTTCTCCAAAGTTTAATTGCATTTCATTCAGTACAAATAAAATTGATTGGAGTTTATTTAGAATGTTTTACTTTACTTCCATATTCAATTACAAAATAATGGCCGGCGACATGGCATAGTTTCTGTGTAAAATTGCCGGTCAGCAAAGTGTTAAATGCCCTACAAAAATGCCAGGGAAAAGGCAGCCCGGCGACTCGAAGCACCTCTAATTCTTTCCCGCGAAGGAACAAACGAGCGGGCCCGAATTCACGGCTGGCTCGCCCTATTCATTTCGACTGAATTACTCCATAATGAAGCATGACGTCGGAAGAACTATCGCGTCGAATCGAGTCCCGCGGTTCGTCCTCCGGAAACAATTTCACCCAGTTTCGAGCGACAGTCACGACCGCGTTATTTGTTACGGCGTATTTGCAAAGTTCGCCGGAGCGCGTCGCATGGGCCGTATATAATGCGTTTTCTGGCTAACTTTCGCGACCAAACGTGCGACGTTTCGTCATTTCCCGGCGGTGGGACCAACTTCCAACGCGGTTGTGAACGCGCGGCTTCGGAGGAAGAAAGGTAGCCTCGAACGTAGCCTCGCTGTAAACGTAAAGTCGGCTCGGATTCGTCCAAACGGTGGGCAAAAGACAAATTTTCAACTTCGCGAAAAACCAATAGAAATGCCTTCCAATGAAACAGCTTGCTAAACGTACAGATCAAGTTCCAGCGCAGCCATGAATTCCTATAAATTAGGTTATTCTTTCAAAAGAAGTTTGGAAACGCGGAAAAATGCAAGGCTTAGAATGACCGCATTTCTTCCTGAAATTATCGCTACCTTCCTCAGCGCACATTTTTATGGGTAATATTTCAGCAAAATTAACTCCATAGCGTTAAAGAATGTTCTTTCGGCTCTGTGTCTGTGTGCGTGTAATATTTAAGAGTGTACAGGGTGTCCCAGGAATATTCAAGCTTTGAAAGAAATAATTCTTCGGTTTGTTCTAAATTTTGTCGCAAAATTAATTAATCTGCCGTTGAAAGTGCAGAAAAACGGAATGGTGGATGTGTAATTCAAAAAGATATTGAGTCCCCTTGAAAATTAATATATCTGCATTCCTCTTAACCTAAATCTGCTTGTTTTATTTTTTCTAATTTTCGGAAAATTATATTTTCGAGAAATACCCGAGTATTCTTTGGTTTTCGAAGAAACCCGAACAATCCGTCTAGCTACGCGATTTCGTGATTTTGTTATTCGTAATTTTGCCATCGGATTCATAGTCGGCGACCTGAAATCTCGCTGAGTACAGATTTTCAACGAAATAAGAGTAATTCTTCGAGGGCGGTTTGGCCACGGTTTGACGATTCCGGGTCGCCGTGCGCCGCTGCGAAACGAACAAGATGGCAATAATAAACAGAGAGAACGAGCCCGGGAAATGATCCTGGTTGGCGCATTCGAGGATGCACTTTTTCCAGGACTTTCATACTGCGGATCCTCCTCGCCCCATTTCCCTCGCGTCCATCCACCCCCTCCCCCGCGAACTCCCGCGTAATTTTCGTAAGATTTCGTACGCCAGAAAAATCCTCCCTCGCACGGCCGGCCGGGTACGTTATTTTTCAGCGTTCGCCTTTAACGGTTACGATTGCCGCAAGCTTGTCATACCGTAAATTTTTCGACGGGATCCTTATCGTTTACAACCACACTCTATCGCGACTATAAAACTCGAGTGTCCGAGACAGCCACTCGTAAACCGGGAGACTACACGATCCCCTCCCACCGAGTTGTCCGATTGAACACTCTCGTTCTTTAACGACCCTTCCCGTTCAAAAAGCGCGCCCTTCCGCCCCGCGTTTAGCGGACCACTGGCCGCAAGAGGCAGCCTCGTAATTTCGGAAGGAATCTACCGACAACTCGGATACCCGCCAACACGTTCCCGGTTAAAGTCCTTGCGAGGAGCCGAGGTCCTTGCGAGTAACACGGGTTCTATCGTATTCCAGGAGCGGAAAAGTTTACCGCTCCGGCAACGGGAACACGTTCCCGCTCGACCCTTTCCGCCGTTACTGCCTGAAAATATTCAATCGTCCGTTCCATTAACAATGAGCTCCGCTTCCTCGCTGCCGGAAAATCGAGTGGAAGATCGAACTGATATACCCGGCGATCCAGGGTGAAATATTTTTGTCGATATCCGGTTGAATTGTTTTCCGCGTGCTGGTGTTACCGAAACGTATCGCTTTTGCCTCGTATGAATTAGTCAAACTCGCGATGGAGATTTCAAACGGAATTTACTGTGTGTCGTTTCGCTTCTTTTGAGTCCCACTGAAATTCGATGCATTTTTCCGAATATTTAAACTGCCAGAGTAAAACGCAGCCGCGTAACGAGCATGCCTCCGATCTGTCGCGACTGCGAGAAATATTTTACAACGAGGGGTAAACACGGCCATCTTTTTAAAGCATGATTATTCTATTTCTATCGTGAAATATTGTGGATAAACGTTTCAACCGGATGTATTTTTATTTCAGCAATACCCTCACTCCATTGGGTTAGCGTTTTTAATAAATAATTTTTGATTAATTGATTTTAATAATACAAGAGGCACTATAGCAGTTTTTAATTTTTTAAAGCTTTTCAAAAAGATACATAAATGATAAAAACTGCTTCCTTCCACGGAAATCTTTAGGAAAAGGCGAAAGATTTATGCGAGATTTGAAGGGAAGCCAGAGTCATACATTAACCAGTTAACTGTGTTTGACGAGTATAGTCGTCATGGAGAATTGGCAGTATTTTTCAGTTTTTAATTTAAATAGTTTTTTTAAATTTAGTTTAAAAATATCAAATTTAATTAAATCGAATTTAATTAATTTAAATATAAAATTTAAATCTAATTTAGTTTTTATTTTAAATTTAGTTAACATTAGCCATTTTAAATTGCAATTTTAGCGAACACTAAAATGTATTCGTAAATTTCAATGTGTCTCGAATATATGGAGGTTAAGACGAAATAAAACGACTACAAATAAAAAATATAAATAATTTCACTCTTGATTTTCGCGACACACATAGGTGCCTGCTTTGAAAAGAGGTCGCCACAGTTAACTGGTTAAAAAACTGCGTTTTTCGGGAAACCGTTCTGTAAAACACGATTCGTGTGTTCAACATCAGAGAAGAAAGAAGCGAGAACAATGATCGATGAGAGAAAGTATGGTCGCTCTGTCTACGTAAGGTTAATCTTTCGGTAAGAATCAGATTTCTCTGAATCCAGCTGGCTGGATTGCATTACTCTTGTCGATAATCCCGGATCGTCCAATCGCTGCAGCACGGAGCCAGCACTGTGGCAACTATGTGTTTCATAGTTCCAGAACGTTTAATAAAAGAGTGGATAGCCGGAGCGAGGTATGCGAAGCTGTTGCCCGGGTGGAGCACGAAAATTGCATTCAAGATTATCAACTTACTCTGCTATCTGAAACTGTGCTCGTGCGAATCTCGCTGCTCCGTTCTCCTTCCACTAGACATTGTGAGATAAATAAAGGCGCAGGCACTGTACCGTTTCGACATCGTATGGCAGAAATCTGAAAAATAATCCGGCCGGAATATGCTCGATCTGTGCGTACATTTCGATTCGTATTCTTCCACTCTTTGAATTTAATTTAACACTAGAACTACCGAACAATAAATGCAACGATATACACTGCTTTGTAATAATAACGAGACTGCATCTATTACAACTTCATACGAAAATTTCTGATGAAAACATTTTTATAACTTCAATAATTGCGGAAGAAAAAATTAGGGACCAGTCAAAATGACTGGTTTGGTAGTTCTAGTGTTAAACAAGTTAAAAGAACAAATTTATTACGTTATTATACTGTGTTGAAGATATTCAGGCGGATTGCGCCATCTCTGTATATTAAATTCAATCTCATTATGTTTAGCACTAAACATAAATATAATAGGTCACGTAGCGCTTGTTCCTTCTTCTTCCGCGAGCGGTCAAACAAGTAACACGTGTGCGAAGTCTCTATACAAAATTGTTGTCATTTTTTTTTTCTATCTACTGCGCAAATATATCGGAGAAGAAATAAATTAAGTTTCTCTGAAAGATAAAAGGAGACTCAATTTTTTGTTAATGAAAGCATAAACGAGCATACATTGCTTTATTTCAACAAATTGTATTATTACAAATTTATTCAGTACTTCTGCATTTAACCCTGTATTCATAATTCTGAAGCACGTTTTACAGTGAAAAGCTCGAACAGCATAAATAAAAGTCAACAATTAACCAGATTATGATACACCATTAAATCATCGTTTCTTTCGATCTCTGCAAAATTACCGGTAAAAAGTTCGATTCAAGAAAGGACTGCAAAAATCACTTGGCCAAATTTTTAGCCGCTAAACCACGGGAGTTCTATTGCGATGGGATTATGGCTCTTCCCCAGAAACGATAAAAGTTCCGTAGACAATAATGGCCAATATATACTCGAATAAAATTCATTTCGTATAAAGGAAACGTTTAATCAAAAAATTACAAAAATCTCTGAATAATTTTCCGACTATCCAATATATTAACACTTTACTTCAGAATCTTTTAAGTAGATAATCTATCACTGAAAATTTTTTAATGGATCCCTCAACACCGACAGCAATTTTTATCGCGAATCAGCAACTCCTCCTAAACAACGTTGTCTAATAATTTCGTTACAAATTGGAATGTCAAAGCAGTTTTTTAAGCCTCATTTTGTTACGAGACAATCATTGAAAGGTAAATGTAAAGGAAAGTCTTAATACTTTAGTGAACATCTAGAGAGTACAAGAAGATCGAAGGACTACCATATATCGCACATTGTCAACTATAATTGTCACTGCATAATTTACTTTGATTTTATGGAAAGTTTGAAGTTCGCTCACTTAACCCAGACCTAAACGACGCTTCCGTCAGGAAACGTATTCCCACGCACGCGTTCCGATCATTTCGGACGTGTCCGCCCATCATCGGCATCCGAATTTTCTTGCAGTCTAGCTGCAGAATACTATGCAGGATCTTAGAGAGGGTCTGTATGCACCATAGGGATTGTTCCTCGCCATGGGAGCCAAACCCGCGCCTCGAAATCTCGATTTCGGGAAACGTGCGCCGTATAATCCGCTTAACCGGTGTTAAGCAGCTTCGTGTCCCTCGGAGACGCACCTGACTTGTCCAGGTGAAAACGTCCGGCTACGATGTTCTTTTCCTCGTGGAGGTTCCTCCGGTTTCCGTGCCCCGGAGACTCGTGGCCGGGTCACCGGAGGCCTCTCGATCTCATTTTCGACCGAATAAACCACGTCGCTGGCTGCATTCCTGTCGGACGACCCGCTGTCGGGATAGAACCTCTCTTTGTCAGCGGAATAATCGCGAGAATAGATCTGGACACCGCGACACAGCGTCCCGCGGCGCTGGATTCACCGACCCGATCCGTATCTCGCGGGCTACCATTTTTCGGAGGCCCCACCCTTTCTTCCACGAAACCTGGAACACGCTGGAAAGAGTTGTCAGCTGATCGTTCAATGATAGTTACTACGTACGACTTTCCTCGGCTAAGTGCCACCCGGCGTTTTTGTTCCACCGACGATGACTACCGAGATGAGACTTCTGGTTTAATTGGTAGCCGGAGTTTACCTTTATTGGGCACTTCTTTATGGTAATTTCCGTGGAAACGCCGCTTCCGATGAGTCCTAGCGCGACACACGTGGAAGATCGGAGATAAGTAGATGAGAGGATAAGAGGGATGCCTGTTGGGACTACGGGAGGCAAGCTGTATTTGCTAGATGGACGAGCTGGAATGGAACTATGTCGGATTGAGTCATAGACTCGAATGCGGAGACTATTCTCGGGAAGCTGTAATCGTGTAGGTTCAGTGGAAAATTTGGGTCCCGCTTTCGAACAATCGTAATTAGCCTGGTTTCGTTAGAATTTCTTCGGGTGGCTTCTTGCGTTCTGTGTTTGCGAGCAGACATTTGTATTTGGTCAGGTAAAACCGCGAATTGTTGCGCGAGTCATAGCAAATTCTTTTTCTTGTTTATTGAATAGACTTCGTCCGTGAAAATGCTGTTTAACTCTTGCGCTTCGAGCGCCGGATTTTCGGATTGTTATAGGTAATATAACACAACCGAAAAACTATTTATTGTAATTCTCTCTTAATGAAATTAGACCATTTATAACGTATTATAAATTTATTTTGAGATACAGTTCTCTTTCAATGCGAATAGTAAAGCGCTACAAGGTGCGGGAGGATATATCGGCTCTGGCACTCTTCGCCAGTACAGCAAGGGCCGATATATCGACCTCCGGCACTAAAAGGGTTAAAAACAAATATAATCCCCTGGTCCCAAATAGTCCGAAAAACCAAGAACAACGTTTCCCTATTTAAATTTCGAATAAAACGGATTAACATTCGTGCTCGAACGAAAGTTCGCCGGTATCTCCATTTGGAATCCGACGACAGTATAACCGATTTTATTTCTCGAAGTCCCCGTAAACCAGACCGCGGCTCGCAGCACATTTGCATAAACATTCCGGGCGCGATGTCACCGGTCGGTGTAGCCGGTGCATTTCACAGACCATCAAAACCAGAGAGCACACAACAGATCAATCTCAATTACGAATGATGTCGAACCGAAATATATTCGCGTAAACAAGGTATTCACGATCCCGGGGCCACTATCGTTGATTAAAAAGGAGTATCAAACACGGGAGCGCACAAAGAAAACTCCCTCTCCCACCATCCCTATCCCCCCCCCCCGCGATACGTTGCCCCGCTCGGATGTGCAAAGAGTAAACAAGAGAGAGAGGAAGAGAAAGGGAACGAGCAGACGAGCAACAGAGAAAAAAGGAGAAGGAAAGAGAGTATTCGCGGTCGGCTGAACGGAACGGGCTTCGATTCGCCGTGAAAGAGCGTAACGCGGAAGCGCGCAATAAAAAGCATCGCCGGCAGAGAAAGCCAAATGAATGGAATCTCCTGATGAAGCCGGGAGAGTGGCACTCGTGGCTGACATTCATTTTCCTGCCTCCTTAATGCCGCGGCCACGGTTCAAGAACTCGCTACAAAACACCGAGTCCACCCCCTTATTCGCCCCTGAATCCTCTTCATCTCACTCACCCTCTGTCGCTCTGTCCCTCTCACCTGAAGGAACCTCGCATCTCTCTTTCTCTCTCTCTATCTATCTATCTATCTCTCCCTGACTCTCTCTCTCTCTCTTCGCAGAGGAATTCGCAGCGAGAGAGGACGAGAGACATCAGCGCAGGACGACGAGTCGTTCGCGCGGGCAAATTGTCGCGCTCTTTCGTTTCCCCCGAGTGGAAACGCGGCGTAATGGAATAGGGGTGGCTCGAGTGGCCAAGGCAACGGAGAAAGGGCTGTCGTCCGACCTGGGCCCCCCCGGTCCCTCGCACCCCCGCACTGTCTATTTGTGTCAGTCAGTTAGTCTTATCTGTCGCGACTGTCACGCCGTCGATCCGGAATGAAAAGATACGGGCGAGCGACGGCTGCGACCACCACGATGACGTTTCCTCTTCGAGGATCCTGGACAGAGATCCATAGGCCCCCGTCACGAATTAATCCGTCCCGTCGATAGTTTCTGTCGTTGCACGGCGGACACTCGTTTCCAGCCGTCGCGAGCACGGTGAACCCTGTGTGTTCCAGACATTCCTCCCACGTGAATGTACCGATACAATGACCGAACTCGGCCGATCGGAGATTAGACACCCTGTCGGTCCTCGACGAATGGCTGGTTCTTACGAAATTTCTCCAGAGACGGTGCTGCTCGACGATCGATTCGCTTCGGACGCTTCGTAATCCCCTTTCGGAACATGCGGGCGGATTCTTAGGGAAACGGCTGCTGGAGAGAGAGCGAGAGAGAGAGAGAGAGCGAGAGAGAGAGAGAGAGAAACAACTTTTGATATGGGCCACGCCGGAGAGACGTTTGGGGAAATGTGTGCACGGTTTCGGCTTCGTGGATCGTGTTATTCCGAGTTTCGCTGGTTAAGAAGCGGAGCTTTGAGCGTTTGCAATGTAGAAAAATCTTGGATCTTGGAATAGTTGCGCGAGAAGATTTTTTAACCGTTTGCACTCGAATGGTGACTCTGAGACTCCACTAAAAATAGCCAGAACAGTACTGCGGCTATTTTCAGTGGTGCCTCAGAGTCACTATTCGAGTTCAAAGGGTTAATTGAACTTTCAATAAATGTACTTAACAGAAGGCAGCTTAAACCACCACTTTTACATTGTAGTTTGCAACGAAATGATTAGATAACAGGACCAAGAATGCTTCGAGGATTCCACATAAAAATGGCTGTCAGGGTTGAAACATCCGTTGAAAAGCTTTCAGTCATGCATTATGGGCCTCGAAAAAATTGTTGAAATAATTGCAGGTGGGTGTGTTAACACTTTACGTACGTCTTACGAGATATTTCGTATATAGCAATCCGAACTTTGTGGCCGAGTTACGAGATACCTCGTTTTACTATTTTTTAGATTCAATCAACAGCTCAAGAAATTAAAAATAGACTTTCTGATTCGTTACCAGGGCAACGAAGCCCAAACACATACTGGAAATATACATATATTATATACTTATTATATACTATACATATATTATATATAATATTGATTATACGCAAAAATGTTTCAGACGGAAGTTGTTCAATATCGAGGGGGGCATCATGTGATGGAACTTTTATTTTTCCTGGCGGATACTCCAAGGTAATGTGAAGCTCAACTTTCTGTTTTTAAATGAAATTATACGTTTTTCATCCACCATCATATAGTGCGTTTTAAGACGAATTCAATGACCTGTGACTCAAGGTCATTCGAGGTCAAACTTGAAGGGAAATGGAAAAAAGGTGTGATCGTTTTATATACAGGGTGAGTCGCCAAACGTTTGCACCTCAAATATCTTTGTTGTTTCTAAAGATACGTAAAATATAGTAAGGACAAAGTTGAATGTTACAGTGGGGCTGACATGATTCTATAAAAAAATTTGTTTTTATGTCATGTTTTTTAGAAATATCAAGATCAAGATAAATGGAACCACCATTTTTTAAATACCTACAGTGATAGTCCCTTTCATTAGGAATTTAGTGACTATATTATTCCAAGGTCATTCAAGATCAAGGACAGAAAAAACGTATATATATATGTATATGTCCCTATTTTAAAGCAACATAAATTACCCAAGTTTAATGTTCGTCGTCCAGCGTGCCTCCACTGTCGAATTGAATAAGCTTCGTTATCGTGCGCGAGCAGTTTCGCGAATCGTCGTGATAATCCGTACACGATACTTTCAATAATTGACCGGAGCGATTGAACAGAAGGCGAATAGCGATACGACCCGCTCGTTGAGCACTAAAACTATACGCGACAGTGAAAATGGACGTTCAAGAATGTAGGACGACCCAGACTGCACTAAAAGCGGAGAAGAATGTGTAAACGATGTTCCGACGCGGTATACTTTTATTATTTTTTTATCTTTAGTTTTATGGGCGTACTCCACCGGTTATTCCTCTAAAAAATGTAACAGTTAGACGGATATTTGTCGATCGAACGTTACCGTCCATAAAAACACTTCTACGGACCGTGTTCAGTATTTCCTTATATAGAGAATTCCTACGCGTTTCCGAATTTGCATTTGAAAAGTTCTTTCCGTTTCCGAAGCAACTATACGAAAATTAACCCTTTGCTTTCGAAACTGTCTTAACTCCAAACCCAAAGCATTTTTTCTGACCTAGAATATTTTCATTCTACACGACATATTTCACCTTATGCATAGGAAGTCCTTTTTCCGTTTTGTTTTGTATGTTAAAAATTGTTTCACGAAGAAATTCGTAAAAATTGAATTGTTGCGAGAATGAGTAATAGTAAAAGAATGAAAATATTCTAGGTCGGAATAAATCTTTGGAGTTAAAACATCTTCGAGTGCAAAGGGTTAATTAGGCTTCCGGTGGCGGTAAAATGTTAAGTGATTCAATTTATTGTAGTAATTATATAGACTTTAGAATAAGAATAATCGTGTCGCGTCATTACTAGACTATGGCTTTTATACACTTATATATAATCTAAATATGTGATTTAAAACAGTGGAAAGATAGAAGCGATCCAAAGAACACCGATGCATTATTCTGAAACTCTTAAAATGATCGAATTAAGAATAAAATTTGCATCCGGTCTCCGTCTCTTCCAGTAGATGCAGGGAATTTTTAGTTTCCGCCAAAATCCGGAATCAGATCGTTATTATACCGCAGATCTGCATGCAAATATAAACAGCCATGGGCTACTTCATGCCAGATAGAATCAACGGAAGAATTTATGCACACTGTCGAGAGTTTATCTTTCTTTAACCGTTTAGTAAAATATTAGTTGAAATAAGGCCGATTAAAATTCATTCTATCCACATTAATTCATAAAATCGGCAATCCGATGATCACACTCCAAAGGAGCCATGCACCAATTCCTCGGCGAGCGCAACAACCCTCCGGTCCGCTTAGCGATCTCCAAAAAGAACGCGACCTCGGGCCGAATACACTTCACATGCATGCATATGCGGTGGCCTCGATATATTACAGAAGACCTCCATACATATTCATACAGAATCGACGGGAGTCCCACGCCACAACAAATTAATCTCGTCTCGTAGCGAGGCTGGCTCAAGATTAGGATCACGTCTGCAGCCGGTGCATCCTGCTCGAGAACGAGGGAGCAAAAGCGAGAGAGAAAGGGTTGATCAGGTCCGGATCCTTCTCGGTGGCGGGGCTCGTAATGACCAAAAGAATCGCGTGCGGGGGTCGGGAAAGAAAGCAAGAGAGAGGGAGAGAGAAAGAGAGAGAGAGAGAGAGAGAGAGAGAGAGTTGGGGAGAAAAATCTTGTCGTCTTCGAGGCTCACGTGCGGGTCTAGGCGGGTCGCGACGGAATAAATGCGCCGTCGGACGATCGGCAGTGTCCGAGGAACGGGTCGGATCGGAAATGGGAATGACGTATAAAGGAGCCAGAGCACGTAGGGTCAGTTTGCCAGGCAAGGCATATCCTGTACACCGTGAAGAATCTCCGGCAAATCTTGTGTATGTCCAGGCCGTCACATGACCCCTACAGTCTTCGGCTGAATACTGATCGGACCTCTTCGGCTGACCCTCTCTCTCTTTCTCTTTCTCTCTCGCTCGCTTCCACCCTCCCGCACTACCCCCTTTCTAAAAGCCGGAGACGGTTTCGCATCCCTTTGTAAAATCAGTAGCCGAGCCTTTCAGACTCCTTTCTGCCACGGTCCGCGAGCAACCCCCTACCATCTCGGACCCTTTGCGCAGAGCATTCCTTCGTCTCCGTCGTCGTCGTCGTCGTCGTCGTAGTCTTGCCGTCGTCGTCGACATCCGCGTTATGTATCCTCGAGTACCCGAAGAGACGCGTCCCGGGTCGTTACGTTTCGCTGTGCCCCTCTTCATCCCCCGGCAACCCCGCACGCCCACCAAAGGATAAGAAAAAAGCCGCGTTTTCCGCATTAACGTATCCCCAGGCCGCTCCTTTACGACCCTACTCGACTGGCCCTCTCGAGATGGGAAACATTTTGCCGGACTCCTATCGCGTGTTACTGTTTCTTCTATTTTTTTATCTCTGTCTCTCTCTCTCTTTCTCTTTCCCTCCTCCAACTCCGCCTCTTTCCCCTATCTCTCTAGCTATCCCTTTCCGTTTCCAACGCCGTTTCCTTCGCTGCCTTTTTTTCTCTCCGCTAAGAGACTGATGGCGTATAGGGAGCATTTGTTAGGGAGATGAATTATTGCCCTCCAACGACGAATTTATGTTATTCCCGGGAACTGCTTCGTCGAGATACTCATTGCTGCGAGAGTTCAGTTATTCCTGGTCGTTTCAACAGCTTTTCGGGAAAACGTGCTTGATCGGAAGATTATTTACCGCTCGTACGATGCTGATTTTTAGAGGAGAAGAATCATAGTTGGACCGGAGCAGATTGCCAGATATTGACGTTGTTTCAGCGCACGTATAATAAATCCGTTTAGTTTTGTTACTATGGCAGCTGTCAATTGCCGGAGATCGACGTGAAACAATCTTGATGGAATATCACGTTTTCGAAAAACGTGCGACGACGGGCGTTAGAAAAATATTCGATACAAAAACGATCCGCGGGATTCTAAAAAATAATTTATAAAGTATTCGAGTTCGAGTGTTTCGAGTTCTGTTCCGTTCGCGGTGTCTGTATTCGTCTGGCTGCCATTTCTTGTTAGTTTTGTTTGCGATTTCTAAAATGTCTCTTTCGCGATTTCTAGATAGTCCGATGAGTCTTGTTGCGTTCTGCCAATCGTCACCTCAGTTTTGTCGCGATTGGTTGAGGGTAGTTTGAGCTGGAGGAATGTAGCATTTTTTAATTGGTTGTGGAAATGATGGAAGGAGCGTGCTTGAAGGCGTGAGCCTGAAGGAGTATACCTGAAGGGGTGAGAAATGGTCAATGAGGGATTATCGTGATTTATTGCAGGGTTGTCTGGTTTTCGTGTCTTCAAATGTGGCGCGTGTCGTATTTTGTACTTCCTGCCTGCTTTTCATTTATGCGTTACAAATTTCTAAATACAGGGTTAGGCACGGGACAAACGAGCGGTTTCGTTTAGTTGAAGATGTTTCAACGACGTTTGAAATGTGAACCAGCAAGAGTTTGAAATGTGTGCGGTATTTATACCAAAAATGATTCATCTAAGCGCATCAATCAGAGTCGATGGTGGCTTTTGGCCTGGTCGCAAGATGTTGGACGTAGAGGTGGTTTATTGCTAGGAATTTCCAATGCGCTGGTTTGTGGGAATATACCGGGTGCTCAGCTTGTACAGCGTCGCAAAATTCACGTACGCTTATATATAATATTGTTACGACGTAAAAATCGTCTAGATTTACATCGTTATCTAACTTTCTGAAAGTTCAAATGACATTTCGCGTTAATGTGTTCGCGACAACGAGTTTCACGGTGATCTGAAAAGTGGAAGAAGCATGGAGGACTAGTAGGACGCGGCACATTTTATTCTTCCGATAACTTGCCTGGAAGTTATAGAATTTCGGTGGCCGCCGGTGAAACTGCTAAAAATGTTTCCCACGATGCGAACGACAAGGTGTTTCGGAATTCTAGGCGAGGCGCGGCGATTGCACGGTGGAAATCGTGTCGCGCAGGTAGCAGATCAGGCGATAGCCGTTACAGATCCTAAAATTAGCAAAGCTCGCAGTTAACGATCTCGACGGCGAGAGGCAGTCGAATGCGATCTTAGATGATTATCGTGGACCAGCAGAGGTATTCTCAGGGCGTGCTAAGCTCCGCGAATAGCCCAGAAGGGAACGCTCGGAACATCCCGTGTTCGTCGAGGTCGGACAGATTCCTGTTCTTCGGGGGTGCTATTCGTAAATGGTTGCCGCCTACATTTCAATTCCCATCGGCCTGCTCACCGACGCGCCTCGTTTGTTGGTGGTGCAAGGTATTTTACTTTCTATCTGCGAATCTCCCCGTCCGAACGTTCCTCTCTGATCCTTAAAGTCCGGGGCCGGGGCTTCTTCGCGCGCGTAATACCTCATCAAGTATTCACACCAGATAAGGAACTAAACGTATGTCTCGGCAGCCTGGTGTCTCTCGGAATTATCTCCGGAACGTTCTATCTCTATCCGCGTATCTCTCTCTATCTCTCTCGCCCTCTTATTCTGCACGGACTTCCGCTCCAAGTTCCGTCTGCCGTAGCCACCCTCGCAGTCACAAAGACACGGTAATTTCATTCCCTTGCCAGCCATCAAATTATAAACTGTATCGCGCTGAGAGGGCTGTCCCAGACCGTCGCTACGATCGGCCAGTAACGATACCAAAAATGAAATTAACCGGGATCGTTAGAGGCGAGAGCGAACGACAGGAATAGTGAGGGAGAGAGGGGGTGAAAGCGAGAGAGAGAGCGGGGGATGAGAAGGCAGGTTAGAAAGAGGAAGGTAGAGACAGGGTTGGTCGAAGGATCGAAGCTAATCTCGTCTGGTATAGCTATCTCAATATCCTTGACGTAAATAGATTACCGCGGCGACGTTAGGTGACGTCTGCTTTAGCTCGCGAGACAGAGAGACGGCCGGAGGCAGGGGGCGAGAGGGGAGTATCTGTATGCAGAGAGGCGTTCCTTACGGGTGAGGGAGAGAAAAATGCAGAAAATGCGTCGAAAGAGAACGAGGCGACGCGTTCTGGCACCGGAGACGGCTCTAAGGAAAACAAAGAGAGAGACGACGGAGCCCGAAAGACAGATCGGAACACACCCCCTTAAGAGAAAAAGGGATATCGCGAGTGAGAGGGAGGGTTCGCGGGAGAAGAGCAGGGATAGAATTGTACGGGACACTGATAAGGTAACTCGGAAGGAACTGGCACGCTTTGACAGCCAGTAAATTAAAGTATATTTCCGCGACGGTAGAAGGCAGATGCGCTGCGCGTGGTAATCTGAGAGATTCCGTGCGGAGATGAAAGGTAGAGACCTGCCGGTAGAGAGGGAATTTTTTATGAACGAGATCGGTATGCCGACAGCAAGATCGTCGAGGGTGAGGACGGGCCCGCTCAGAAAATGGTGTCCACCTGAGTGCGGGAGACATCAAGATGGAAGGAATAGGGGAGTAAAAGAAGTTGTCAGAATCAGATGAGGAGCCCCGCGATCCTGTAAATCGTACCACCTGGCTTATCCGATGGGTTCGATGCCACGAGACGAATCGATGAAACAGGTGCCCGTCTGGCTCGTTCGACGAATTATCGAATCTATACGAAATCGATTCGTCGCAGCTTTTCGAATGCTCTGTTAGACTTTCAATAGTGTCTTTCCGCTGGAGTCTTCTGCACTCGATGCTTTCAATTAAAGAAGAAGTTAGGAGTCACGGGGATCGGAAAAGGAAGCGTTCCAATCTCGATTTTATCAATTCTGTAGCCTTTAACGTTTATGACAATGTTTCTAAGGAATTGACTATGGCAGACCGTACAGATCAACTTTTGACATCGAACCACACGATTAAGTAATAGTTTCGATTTTTACTTTTCGCCATTAATTTTGTATTATTTCGTTTAAGAATTGAAAGCACGACTTTCGGTAGGTACTTTGTTTTTACCATAAGTTATTTC
Organism: Agapostemon virescens; assembly: GCA_028453745.1. NCBI lineage: Eukaryota > Metazoa > Arthropoda > Insecta > Hymenoptera > Halictidae > Agapostemon > Agapostemon virescens. The sequence continues at coordinate 8,627,256 of CM052087.1, forward strand.
GATTGTCTTGAAGCAAATAATGAATTTATGATAAAGGAGTCACGCAAACTAATTTTTGCAGCTGATACTCGGTCTTTCTACGAGTGTCGATATTAAAACCCGGATCTTTATCTTGCATATAATTGTTATCTTTGATGAACCAGTATGTGTGTACTATAGCTGCGGGTTTGAAGGGGCGAGATTTAGGGTTGCAGACCATCAAACTACCTTCTCTAGGAAATCGAAGAATACTCGTGCCAAATTTGGCGCAGACTCGTCGAACGATGCGCAAGCCTTTATCCAACGAACGTGCATACTTTAACTTTGACTAAACAGGAAGCTTCGGACGATGTTACGTGGAAAGATCGTAGACGCGAGTGGTACGGTGCGCTTCTTGCTTCGAATTATTCGAAAATTTTATTTTAAATTTCCCGAGACCAATGATCAAATTGGCACCGATCTTTTTCTACCGATAAAAATATGAATCTACTGAAAATTTCGAGACTTAAGATAACCGGGAATGATAAAGGGTACGGAGATTCCGATGATCTTCCAGAAATAACTGTACGACAATCTCGAAGAGCGTCGACCGAAGCCTCGGCTGAAGACTCCGGTGAAAAGTTGGGATCTCCTTATTTTACGATTCACCGTTCGCTGAAGCGGAGGTTTTCAAAGCTCCTCGGATACGAGTAATGGGCAGCACACGTATGAAAAAGAACCGCATTACTTAAGGGATGACCCAGTTCGAGGGAAGAATGTTCTCGCGAGTTTTTCTCCGGGAATATTAATAAAATCGGGTCGTCGGTATCGCGGCTCGGTCGGGCTGTCGGCGTTACGAGCCGAGAACTCTTCTTATCAGCCTAACTATGTGGCTCGCGCGGATCTCGTCGTATAAAATAGTAGAAGGGAAGCACCCTTCAATATCCTCCGTGGCGGAAACCCTGGGCTGGGACTCGAGTGAAGAAGCCTGGAGATTTCCCAGTCAGATTTCGCTTGCTCCTCGCGCGCGAGATCGAGGCCTCGCCGTCTCGACCATGGCACGTTCCTCCTCGCGAGTTGACGTTCCCGCTTCGAAACACGTACCGTTTCGGCGGCGCTGCTTCTCGCGATCGTCGGGGAACGGGACAATGTGCACGTAGAACCTTCAGTTCTCGTCTCCGAGCACCACTTTTCCTTTTCTTTTCCTAGGGGGGAGGGGGGTAGTTTGCGTTCGGAACTGCTCCCCGAGGGGCAGGGGGTCGCGACGGCGCCGAGACTCTCGCTCTTAGCCCCCCCTAGGCGATTTCTGAACTCCTGCGATCTAGGATGTTCTTCTGGCTATGCGCGCACGAAATGGAGGGTTTGTCTTATCTGGCTCGGCGCATTTCTCATCTCGATTCCACGGTTCTCCTTCACCCTCTCCTCCCTGCCCGTCCCTCCATCTTTTCTCTTGCTCGTTCCCTTGTTATTTCCTCGGCCATGCTTTCATCCTCCGCTCGGACCTGTCCTCGTCTCTTATCCGCCTACCTCCTCTTCGCCGCCACCCCCGTCAACCGACCACGGCCCCGTTTCTTTTATTTCACCCTTTTTCTTTCATTCCGTCGAACGCCTCAAAGATCTCTCCGGCCGAGCCATCGCGGCGAGTAAATACTCGCGCTATAGAAAGGACGAGCCGCGACCGCTGCTAACGCCGACGCTTGACAGCGAAAGAGTTGAAAGGGTTAGGCGGGGACGAGCGGCGGAGATTATTTCCGCGCGCGATTCCTCGGAAACGAGTCTCCTCCGCGGCGCGGCGTGAATGAGATCGCGAGAGATTCTTTGCTCGGCCCCCCCGGACCCGCGCTCCCGTATTTATAACGCTGATTGCAAAAGGGGGTGGGTCGGTGGAGAAATAGGAAGACGAGAGGGAAAACACAGACGGCTCTGAATGGGGAAAGCGATGCTCCGCGACAAGGAGAAGTACCCGCGTGCATGAGCCGGCCGAATCGAGCGGAGAGATAAGAAAAGCGAGCGGGTGATCGATAGGAGAGCAGCCTGATTGAAGATGAGCCCCGCCAGAGCCCGACGGAATCCGACAGGGATGGAATCGCTGAGACGCGCGCTCTCAGACTCAACCGGCGAATCTCGGAGTCTATTCACCACCCCGCCAGGATTGTCTGTCCGTCGTTTTTCAACCACCGCTGGCCGCAGACGCCACCGTCGCGGAGATTTTGAGAAATTGATTGTCGCCCGATGTCGGTTAAGGTGGATCCCGACCACTCCCGGAATTTTGAATCGTCGCCCGAGAGGAATTCGACGGAGACATTCTTCTCGAGAGAGATGTTCCTCTTCCGCGGACATCGGGGCGCGGACGAGGTCGGCTAAGATAGACGATTCCGACGGAATTTTGATTTTCAACGGCGTTATTTGTCGCTGAATAATTATTCGCCTGCGAATTCTTTTTTTGCTTTTCTTTTTTAATAATAATATCGCTCTTTTGTGGTTTTGTCTGCATTAATTCCTCGGCTTCGGAGAGACAGAGACGTTTAGTTTGATTTTTAATAATTTACCGACCGGTCATTGTTTTAGAATTCTTCAAGCTCCATGATTTGTGACTGATAACTTTTTAATGGATTTTTCTACGTTGACAGCCATTTTTATTGCGAATCAATTGGGCAGCCTCGGTAACGTTGCCTAATAGTTTCATTAAAAATTATAATGTAAAAGCAATTTTTAAGCTTCATTTTGTTACAGCACAATTATTGAAAGACCTATTAATTGGCTTCCGGTTGGTAAAGTGTTAGCACTTTATTGTATAATTATTTTAGAATTCTTCAAGGTCCAAGATTCACGACTGTTTTTTTGACGCATCAAACTTTTCATTTGAGAGATGCTTCGCGTTTCAATCTTTCGGCAAAATCGACAAGAACTTTCCGGACGATAGAATTTATTGTTAGAAATGTATTTAGACAGACGATCTTCGAAAATGTCGAACGTTGGTTGGAAACGAGACGAATTTTCTACGTAGTCTGTTATAAACAAAAAGAGGATGCTTTGCCTGTTGCTTTCTCGTGCACGGACAGACCGGAATACTTGATTTTTGGATCCGCGTTAAGAAAACGGAAGGGAATTTTATTCTGCTGCTTGAGAAACATCTGGAGAATGATTTGCCTAAGCAAACTGGAGAGCGTTCGCCACCGATGTTCAGCTGTTTTTATAAAAATGGCGGGTTCAAAGAGAAACGTTTCTAAGTTGCCGAGTCGCCATCTCCACGCTTTAATGAAAGAAACTCAAATTCTTGAGCGAAAATCGTCGACTCGACTGTACGTAAAGCTGCAGGAAAATTTGATTGCTTTCGCGCGAATAATTCGAATAAAAATGTCCAAGTCACCGAACGGTCTCCGTCTTAACACTTTATCGACCGGAAGCCTATTATTAGGCTTTTCAATATTCGCGCTGTATCAAAATGAAGCTTAAAATTCTATTTTTACATTCCAATTTGTAACAACATTATTAGACAATATTATTGGGGATGCATTGTTGATTCAAAAATACAAAAATTCTGAAATAGTCGCCGATCGATAAAATGTTAAGTTCCAACGAGAGAAACGCAGTATTCCGTTCGAAAACTATTAAACCCAAGATTCGATAATCAAAAGTTTATTTTTCCGGACGTAAGTGTCTAAAATATTTGGTACGACCGTTCCCTCGCCGTTCCCATTAAAGTTCTTTCAACCACGGAACTTCCAGTATCGCGACGTAGACTCCTTTCTGTTAAATTCCAGACGGAGGGAAACAAAAACCGTCTCTTCGGAAAGTATTAATTTGTCCGGAAGATTGAGCTGTCAGAGACGAAACGTTTTCTCCGTATAAAAGGGGGACGATTAAGAGATGAAATATTCCGAAAGATTGCGGGATAAGACGGCGTTTCGCTTTGATCGAATAGAAAATTACCGTACCGAAATCGTCCGCTCCAGAATTTCCTGCCGGGTAAAATTCCGCGATTCGGATGGGAAAAATGGGCATGTCTAATGGGATGATCAGGGTTAACATGGCAGTGGGTCAATAACAGGGTTCCCGAGCGGCGCGAAGATGGTCCAACTGTAATCCTAATATTCTGCAGGCCATCCATTGTGCGGATCAGGAACTTGTTCGCGGATAAAACCGCCACGACTCGCTTTTCGGGTGACTAATCACCGTGACTTAGCCCCGGCTTAGCAGACTACGCCGAGGCATCATAAATTCCGCCGCGATCTACGAGCAATTCCCCAAAAGTACAAAATCACTTCCCCCGGGTTGGATAGATCCAGTTTCCCCACCGGAAAGAACAAGAAATATTCGTCGACCAAAAACGAGCAATTTGCCGGTCGAACACGCGCGACGGAACGCGCGAATCCGCGCCGCCTGCTCGTTCCGTCCGGGCGATTGTTATAACGGTTACCGGTACATCGTTGTAAAATAATGAAATAATAAATTAACGTCACCGTCCCGTAGCTTTGTGCGAGACGAAAGTGTGTAACGAAGCTTTTACCGAAGACTCGTGCCCGGCGAGCGCATCCGTATAATTATTGTCCGGCTGGGAATACTGCTGTTTATTAATTAAATTGTATGACAAACTAATAAATTTTGCCCCGCTGCGCAACGATAACGGGAGGAACTCGTCGCGCAGAAACGACATTACCGACGGCTACAATCGAGTTACCGTTGTGCAAACGGCGTCTCGGTTCGCGGAGACACGATGGACGAAAAGAAGTAACAATGCGAACGCTCGTCGGAATGAAATTTAATTAAAAGTCACTATTCCTCCTGTTCCCGTGATTCCTCCCGTTCTTCGTGAAATATTTTCTGAAACGCTGCCGCTGGCGGAATATACTCGTCGAACTTCCGAGTACAATTGTTTGACGAATTATTTGCGGTCGCATGGAACCTGGAGAACAGTATCGATCACGCATGGTATATACGTAGAGAGAAAGCTCTACAAATCTCAGAAAAATGTCCATAAAATATTGCTTCCGTTAAGCACTTTGAACGATGGGAACGGCGACAAAGATCGCAAAGAAAACACCTTCGACGTTTCGGGATGATCGAATCCTTCCTTGCGTCAACGTCAACTTTTCTCATTTTCTGCCGCATCAAAATATTCATTCTCACATTAATACTTCATTTCACTAAAACGATGTTTCACAAATAACATCTTTAGAAAATTCGATTGCCTCTAACGTCTCTTGGCTGAAGATAATTTTTTTGGCTTTTAAAAAATGACGCAGTTCGATAGAAAAATAAAAATTCGAAATCGATCCTTATGTTTGCACTGTAAGAATATAAAGAAGTATACGGTTGTCTTTGTCGTCGTAATTAGCAGACATATTTTCTACGCGAACTATACGAATACTTCCAACGGAGAGGTGTACTTGGTATCTTTAACACTTTGACTGCCATGTCACTCATATATGGGTGACGGAATTATTTGTACGGCTTCTAAATAAATTTTTACGTCAACATATTCATTTGTACCAAAGTTGCTGGTTACGTAGAAAATGCAAGAAGGTAGGGCGAGCACTTTACATTTTATTTTTCCCATTTTTATTTCAGTCAACATCTCATTTCGATTTTTTCGAAATTTTGTAGCTGCTAGTTTGGCAGTCAAAGTGTTAATCGAACGAAGCTCGGCTTAGTTAGCTGGAGGAAGCTCTCCTGGAATAAATATCGTAAACTATATCGTTCGGCATAAATAAATAGAAATGAGCACCGGCCGGCAACGCAAATCTCCAGGAAACAATTTATCGGATCCCGATGGTCGATGCGAGCTAGATGGGCCGCGATATTAATTAACGAGATCGCGTAACACCTATCAGCCGGCCCCGGAGTCCGTCGTTCGATTTTATCGCGAAAACAGTTCCCGAATAGAATCGAGCCGGACTATCAATTACGAGTAGCTACGGTCTTGCCGGGCTTATTGTAAAAACCGCGGCGCCCGCGAAACCGTAGCTCGTTTCCAGATGTAAATGGTGTCTTATCGACCTAATTACAGTTCGAGGATTTATATCGGGCGAAAGCGAGCCGGCACCGGTGCGCCCCTCCGGGGTATACTATCAGGAGTCTATAATTCGTTCCCCTTATCTCCGCCGATAGTAATGAATGAACTTTTAACATTATTTCTTCGATGGGAATCGAAGCTGTTCCCTCTCGCCCTTTCTCTCTCTCTCTCTCTCTCTGTTTCACCCTCTCTCACCCTCTGGCCGTGCTACTATACCCAGTCGAACGGAATTAAACGAAACGCCGCGTCGATAATTGCGCGAGACGCGACTCGTTCGCGGCCCACTCCTGACTTTCGTCGATCGTAACTTCGATTCGAGAACTGGTCATCCTGACCGTGCAGATACGCGAGCCAGATTGCAAGCAGATTGCTTGCTTCCTTTTGAAAAATCTTATTTAATTATCGGCTCCTTAAGAACCATCCGCGAGGAGTATCGTTCGCCGCGAACTCTTACGTCCGGTATTCATGAAACATTTTTAGAGATCGAGACGCGTTCGAAATTGATTCACGATTAGAAGGATTTTATTTTACCAATGCTAGAACTGCCGAGTAATAAACTCCATCGATGTACATTGCTTCATAGCATCGACGAGACTGCATTTATTAAGTGCTCGCAGTTTTCATTGCAATGTCTGCGTCAATAAATAAATTCGTTCGAAAGTTTCCGATAAATATATTTGCATAGTTTCTACAATCGTGGAGGAACGAATTAGGAATTAACGTTAACCCTTTGCACTCGAAGCAAGTGGCTTTCGGGGATGCCATCTCTCTGAACGACGCGCCACTATCAATTGTATTATTAATTATTAAAGTCAACATACGTGTATCACATCTTTAAGAAAAATTATAATTTTAATAATATATATATATAATTTTAATTTGCGTTGAATCTGGCGTACAGAGAAACAGCCCCGCGCAAAATTCAGTCGTGCCTAAGAAGTTAACCCTTTGCACTCGAAGCTGTTTTAACTAAAAAACCAGAGCATTTTTTCTGACTTAGGTTATGTTCATTCAACATGAATTATTTCATCTTATAAATATAGTAGTTTTTACTGTTATTCGTCCTTACAACACTTAAATTTATATCAAATTCATAAATTTAAAGATAGCGATGTTAAGATTATTTTAATTAATGATGTGCTAATTTTTCGTGGCGCTTCAAAGTCGCCATTCGAGTGCAAAGGGTTAATAAATTAACGATTGAAAACTTTAACCCTCTCAGTGCCGAACGACGATGTATCGTTGCGTATCCTATGGCGCGTTATCAATCGCGTTGCGAGCAAAATTGTTAAATTAAAACGAAATAAATAAAACGAAGACAATAAGTATTTGACGTTGACTCGATGTCAGGTGACCAGCTGTGGGCCGTAAAGAAATAAAGTACTTAAGATTCTAAGGGAAGAAATGGCTTCTCGGAGAATTGCTTGCTACAATGGGGTGTATTCTATGATGTATTTACCAGACTAATAAAATCGGTATAGCTAAATGGTGTTAGCTGAAAGATAATGAGCTCCGTCGTTATTCTAGATTTTCTATATGCTTCAACGCTCAACGAAAAATCTAGAATCGCAAGATAAACAGTGTTCTTTTAAAATAGCGAGTTTATTAGAGGTATTAGAGGTCTCCGGTAGACGATTCCGCTTAAAGAGATGCGACAGTGTAATCTGCGGACGAATCGAACGCGAATCCTGGATACAAAGTTCTGGTTCAAGGATCGATGCTCGCGGTGTTCGAGGATAATCCGCAGCGATCGTGCCGCGTTAACTTCCGGTGTCGGCGCGCGAGCCGACGTATAAAAATGTCGGTACGGACGAGCGAAAAATCGCGAATCCCCGACGCAATTTCAAACTTGTCAGCGTTCTTGCGGGTCTGGGATCGCGGTTCGCGCGAAGAAAATGGGTGGTTGGCTGACCGGGCTAGCGGCCATTCCGTTTCGTTAAGCCCGTCGCCGGGCCGTGCTAACGGCAAAAATATGCCGAGGCAAACGCCTCATACCCGCGTGTGACAACGAGGTGGCCACGGTATTATACTTTTATGGCAGCTCGTGATTATGTATCAACCAGACAGATTTATACGTTATGCATGCCGGTATCGATTCGCCCGCGTGCCGGAATGCAACGCGTGTTGAGCCCTGTGGGAAATATGCAACGCCGAAGTAATGGCGTCCAGGGCAATAGGCGTTAATCCGGAATAGGCAACGCCTGGAACGTTTCCGGGCGGAAAAAACACACGCACAGACACACATACACACTCAAAACGGCGTCTGGGTCGCGAAATTCGCGCGGCATCCCTGTCGGACAGCGTTTCGCCGCTCGTTTTAATCGAGATCGCGCGAACTTGTTGTTCGCATTTCCAAGATTCCGCCAGGTTATTAGACCGGGGCCGATAGCTGTTGATAAGAATTTCGTGATAGTCCTGCGTCATCCGAAAACGTTACTTGTCCGTTGGAAGTTTGGATACATTAGCTGCTTATACATTACTTTCGGTGACCAAACATTGGCCAATGGTGGTGCTTCATTTTTGTCCTTCGTCTGGGGCGTTAAGGGTAGTGGGAGCGTGTCAGGTGACGTCAGGTAAAACGTGAACGGTCGAATGTTTTTCGACTTCCTTGTCTTAACACGTTGTAAGAATCGAGTGGCGATCGCTCGACTGACTTTTACCGCCCGGAAACGGCGTTCTCGCGACTCTCGCGACAAAGAGACAGACGCGATTCGAGATTATATTGCCCGGTACGACGGAGAGGCTGTTAGGGGTGAGCTATAATTTGCATTCGCAGCACTGTTTCGTTCTAGGAGAAGGGGTGCGAAGATTGCGAAATTTTATGAGAGCTCTCGCAGATACGGCGCGATGTTCCTTAATTTATTGAAAGTCTTAAGCGCGGGAGACTTTATTTCTCGCGTTGCAGGGGAATCTGGCCTGGCTGATAAAAACCGAGGCGAGGCGATTCCGAAACTGTTTCCGTTGCCTTTTAGTTTTCTCCGGCGCGGTCCGGAAACGGCCGTAAAACTGGTCTCGCGGATGGCCGTCGCATCACGGTCGATCGAGACGGATAACCGAACGGCGAGTATGGCCATTATGGTCATAGTTTTTTTAACGGGAGCGGCCGAGGTTCGATTCTCGCGGAACGGCGCGGAAAACACCGTTTGGTAAACGGATCGCGCGGCGAACGGGAACGACGCCACGAATGGCCCCGGTGTTTGCGAGTAAATTGCATTGATAGCGTGCCAATGTGCAATCGTTTCGTGCCGCGGCCCACGGAACCGATTCCAGGCCGGTCGGATTGCGGAAGCGAAGAAAGGACGATTTCGGATCTCCATTTCCTTATAGAAAGCTGTCATTCCGCCCGGGGAAAAAGACCGTCCGCGGCGGGAATCGTTTCTTTCCACGTTTTCGACTTCGCACCGACGCCCGCCGATACCATCTTCCTGTCTACATTGCTCTCGATTACTGTAATCTTCGGCATCTTTCATTTCGTTCCGATCGCGAAATCTTATTCATTGAACGTTCCGCAGGTTTATGGCGGTGGGAGGAGTTGCGAACGCAGCCGACACTATTTCACGTGTCCTGCGTTACGTCCTGCTATGCTATCTCGCTTCCGATTAAATTTATTCACTGGTCTTATGCTACTAGGTCTTATCTACTGCCGACATAGCTCTATATTTAACTGGAAACGTAAGATTGTCGAAATCAATACGCTTATTTTTGAATTTGGGTACATCATTACTGTTTCTCCGCGTTTCAGGTACGATACGTTCACATGTACGAAAGGAAATAAACGATGTACAATGGAGCTATCATAGGTAAAAATATAATTTCGATTTTGGAATGGAATTGAAATGGAATACATTTTCCCAAAAATAAAGGAACTTAACACTTTGCCGACCGGAAGTCGGCAAACTTCGAACAAGTTTCATTTGTTTCATTTATAGAAATGATCAGCGTGATTGAACAGAATTGTTAGTTACTAAAAATTAAAGTTTTCACCTCGTACTATAATCTGGTTACTTTTGGCAGTGCTGCGTTAATGTTCAATGCAGTTCATTTATTGATGACCGTTCTTAAACAATATAACGGTGCAGGTCACCGGTGACCCCCGTAGCATTCAACATGTTAATTTGATTTTATGGAATTTTTGAGGCTGTCACTTGGCCAGTTAACGTGTTAACGAACACATTGCACAATGAGAATGAACATTTTTATCCTGACAAGAGAAGTCGCAGTTCTTTTTCCAACGGGTGCTCCACCGGTTTTTCTTAAATAAACGTTCCGTGCAATTTCAAGCGAGAACCTTTTGAATTTCTAGATTATTTCGAAACAAGATCTTGCAGAATGAAATTTTTTTTATCGTGACGCAGACTGTTAATTGTTTTAGCAAATGCTCCGCTACCTCTTCCTTTTACTAACTATTCCGTGCAAATCAAATTGAAAACGTTCTTCTTTCTTCTTTTTTTAACTATCTAAACTCTTTCGAAACAGGACGCCGCAGAATGGAGATGAAAATTTTTATCGCGACACGGACTGTTAATTGTTGTTCCAACAGATGCTCCACTGCTCTTTTAATAAACGTTTCGTGCAAAGTCAATTGAAAACGCTCCTTTTATTTTTACTATCTACGCTCTTTTCAAACAGGACCTTGCAGAACAAGATTGAAAATTTCTATCGTCACTGTTAATTGTTGTTCTAACTGATATTCCACGGGTTTTTAAACAAACTGTCTATGCAGTTTTTATTGTAACAATTTCCTAGCCTCTCTAAATTTTTCCGAAACACGACCTCGCGAATTTTGTGTCACGATCATCGATTGACTTTATGACAAACATTTCTGTATACATTTTGTACATTATCGTATTACACGTCAGACTTCTTCGTTTAAAGACCTCGCAGAACAGAGATGAAACTGTCTAGCAAAGTTCGAAAACATTTGTAGAAATGAAAATACCAGATTGCCTTCTTTCATCAAGCATAAAGCGTTTTACTTATGTTTACGAGCAGGATGAATCGTCACAGACAGAATAAGAACAAAGTGTATCCAAAACGTTCGTTTAAACCGTCTAGAAACGCGGAAGATGATTCGCAAGATGAATTCGCGGAGCAACAAGCTCGAAGTCCACGCGAAATGAACAGAATTGAATACAAGACAAGACTTCTCAAGAGGAGTGTACCGCAAACTGACGAATCCCGGTTGAAGCGACCGGAAGCCAGAATTTTTCTCCGAGGCAAATTTCGAGCGAGAGCCTTCCGAAAGCATTTGCCTCGCAATTCCGCAGATAACCACCCACTCGGCCAGTAATTACAGTAGCTCACTTGGCCATAAGATGCAGCTCGAATTAACGACCTCGCCGCTCAATGAACTGGGGCCTCACGAGAGTCTCGTTAGCGGAGGAACATCGACGACCAATAAGAGGGCGGTGTATCTCTGGCGAAGAAGAAGAAGAAGAAGAAGAAAAGAAAAACGAAGAAAGAAGAAAAGAAGAGGAGAAGAAGCCTCTCGCCTTCGCCGAGAGGCGAGGCGGCCGGTCGATTTTTCGGCGGCTGAAACCCGTCTTGCCACTCGGCGCTCGAATTCGATTTGCCACGGTGTCCGTGGCAATCGTTTCATCGTGACGGAGCGACGTTAATTTAATCGGCATTCTGAATCGAGTCGCCGGAAGAGGGGGATGAACGAGAAACGAGGAGGAGGAAGGACACGGGGGAGGCGACGGACAGGAGAGAGAGAGAGAGAGAAAGGGGACGCAAAAAGGACGAACGAAGAGGATCAGTCAGCGACGAAGGGGTGAGACGGAGGTTGCACTCGAATCTGCAAGGGAAATTAACAATGTTTTCCTCTCGCTCTCCTTCTCAAGGATCACTTGTCACTAAGTAGTCTTCCGCACAGTGGAACATTCCACTTTAACTTTTGCGCCCTGTCTTCATTACTTCGGCCACCCTGGAGAGAGGGGTGCACCAACAGGGTGCGGAGGGCGGAAGGGCGACGGGAGCTCGGAGGAAAGCAAGAAAGACGGTATAGAACGGGGGAAGGGAAAAAAAGCCCTGGATGCCTGCATAGTTGTATACTTTCGCCCGGGCGCTAATTAGGATCTATTAGCGACGCGAGAACTCCGTTTCGTAACGACGTCGCTTTGTAATTTAAGAACACGCTGCCCCGGGTTCGTTGAGTTTCATTGCTCGCCGAGGTAGCTCATCCCTTTTTGCCGGTTCGACACCGTCCCCGTTCGAGACCGGAGGGCGACGCCTATCCCGGATCGTGACTCGCGATCTCGAATTCAAAGTTGTCCGGGGATAAACGAGCTTCCGGAGCTTCTCGCAGACTTCGCCGGACATGGACGTTCCGCCCGCGCCGTCGTGCGCCTTCGACTCGAGATCTCTCAGAGTCTGCTTCGATAGGCGATCAGTCAAGAGTTCCGCGAAAGAAGTCAACTTTAATCTCTTGAATCTGCTTCTTCTCTTCTCAACCGTTCTCCGACAACCGTTGTCTCTTCCGACCGACGACTGGGGACGCGTTTCGTTGGAAACGCGGGGATGGAAGTTGATTCCGTGAAAGACTCTGAGACTTCCGAAGGAAGACTTCGAGTTAGAAACACTTTTGGAAGAATCATCGTGGCTGAGATCGAGATCGTTCGTTCGTTAACGCGGTTACTGTAGCCATTGCAAAGTTCAAGGGACAAACTGCGGATGATTAGGGGTCGTAAAATTATTTGCATCCGTTGCAGGAAGCAGAAGACAGACTAAAACTGTCCGATTGAAAACGAAGTACCAACATCCTTAAATTGTTTTAAACTCTTCAAATTTGGTATACGAATTTACGAATTCGACGTGGCCGCAGACAGTCCATAGAAATTCAAGGATTTTCGACCTGCTAATAGTTCCAATTAGAAAAATTATTTAGGTCCGTTGCCGGAAGCTGAAGACAGACTAAAACTGCCCGATTAAAAATGAAGTACCGACGTCCATAAATTTTTTTAATCTCTTCAAATTTGGTACACGAATTTACGAATTCGAAGTGGCCGCAGACAGTCCAAAGAAATTCGAAGATTTTCGACCTGCTAATACTTGCAATTAGAAATATTATTTGGATCCGTTGTCGGAAGCAGAAGAGACGAAAACTGTCCGATTGAAAGTGAAGTACCCGATGTTCTTAAATTATTTTAATCTCTTTAAATTTGATATACAAATTTACGAATTCGAAGAGACCGCAGGCAAAATCCAAAGAAATTCTAGGATCTTCGACGAGCCTATGATTCTGATTAGAAAAATAATTTGGATCCGTTGTAGGAAGCTGAAGACAGACTGAAACTTCTCCGATTAAAAGTGAAGTACCGACGTCCTTAAATTGTTTTAATTTCTTTAAATTTGATATATGAATTTACGAATTCGAGGTGACCGCAGATAGTCCAAAGAAATTCGAGTATTTTCGACCTGCTGATACTCGCAATTAGAAAAATGATTTGTATCCGTTGCTGGAAGTAGAAGACAGACGAAAACTGTCCGATTAAAAATGAAGTACCGAAGTCCTTAAATTATTTTAATCTCTTTAAATTTGGTACACGAATTTGCCAATTCGAAGTGACCGTAGATAGTCGAAAGAAATTCGAGAATCTTCGTCCAGCTGATGTTTCCAATTATTGAAAAGTTGTCCGCTGATTAATCAAATGATACTTGATCTCGAGAGCGGTGGGGCCGGTGTCGAGGCACAATGGCCGAGGTTGGTAAGAGTGGCGGTGAAATAATTTTCACGGGTGTGTTCGGACGTCATAGGTGTGAATAAAAGGTCAAGCCGCGGCTGGGAAGCCTGCTACGGGTGAATCGGCCGTGATAATTACGGGGCGGCGCGTGCGTTGGAACCGGCGGAAACTTCGGGCCGCTTTTTAAGGGTGGCCCTTAGCAAGCTCGGTTAATGACTCCATCTGAAACCGCGGATATAATTGAACGGTGGAGCGAGCGGAGCTGAGTCATCCGGGGCTTTCAGCGCGAAAGCGATGCGAAAGTTTCTTTGAAAAGCGCGCGGGGAAAGGGAGCTCCGATGGAACCACAGGCGTGCGCCTTTCGCGCATGAATTAAAATACCTTTCGTGTAACTAGGAGAGCAACGTCCCAACGATCGCCTCGCGGGAAGAAAAAGTGTCTTCTCATTTCCTCGGAGACGTCGGAGATCGATGGCCCCGCGATTATCGCCGGTTCTCTCGAACAAAAGCCCGGGAACAGCGAAACGAACTCCTTAATGTTGTCAACCGCACTTTATAATATCGAGGCAGACTAGGACAGCGAGTAGAAGACGAGCAGCCAATTACTACTGCCTGTTGCTGGACCTCCAGAATGTTTGCCGTTAAAAACAACTTTAGCAATTTAAATTTCTCAGGCTCTCGAATTTCAAAGTTTTATTCATCGATACAGATTTTCACACGAAACATATACTAAATCTTCTTTGGACGTTGCTGAACAATTGAAAGAGTTAAAAAAGAAAATTTAGAGAAGTCGTTTACCGTCATCCCTCTCCAAATTCTTAGCCTCGATAAGTGTGCACGATTGAATACTAAACCTCTTAACACTTTATCGACCGGAAGCCTATTAATAGGCTTTTCAATATTCGCGCTGTATCAAAATGAAGCTTAAAATTCTATTTTTACATATCAATTTGTAACAACATTATTAGACAATATTATTGGGGATGCATTGCTGATCCGCAATAAAAATTGCTGTCAGCCTTGAAGGACCCATTAAAAAGTTTTCAGTCATGGATCATAGGCCTTACAAAAATTCTGAAATAATCACCGGTCAATAAAGTGTTAAGCACGATGCGCCACTATAGTGGCTTCTGGGGATGTCATCTTATATTACGATCCGCCATTATAGTGACTTGAGCACACTCAATTCTATTATTAATTATTACAGTGAATTATTAATATTAAAGTATATGCATCATATCTTTTAGAAAAATTACAATTTAATTATTAAACACCTCATTCCAAAATGATTAAAATTAAAATATATGCATCATATCTTTAAGAAGAATTATAATTTAGTTATCAGAAATTTCATTCCAATGTGCTCTGCCGTACAGAGAAACTGCCCCACACAAAATTCAACCATGCCAAAGAGGTTAGATAGAATTTTTCGACAATGAAAACGTTATATCTCAATGAATTATTTAAAAATTCATATTAGAGACAACAGAACATTAGAAAATTGTATTTACATGAGAACTGAAGACGAGACTTCGCTTTGTAGCTTAAAATTGTACAATAATCACATTTTCAGAGTATAATAGTATGTCTTGATTAACACTAGAACTACCGAGTAAGAAATCCGACCGATGTATATTGCTTTGTAAAAATGACAAAAATCCATCCATTCGGATCTCGTACAATTTTGATCGTAATGTTTGCTTCAATGAAGAAATTCATTCGAAACTTTTTGGTGAAAATGTTTCTATAACTTCAGTAAATGTAAACGAAAAAGTAGTTCTAGTGTTAACTTGAATTCTTTTTGCTGCACAAAAATCGCTGCAAAATTAGCATATCCTTCGTTCAAGTAATGAAGTATAAGACTCGCAAAAGAGAAGCTCCAATTTTCGAGTCTACGACAGATTCAACAATGTTCACAATTCCGTTTTTAATTCTGCGTTATTTAAAGACGTTCGAACGGTACACCATTTTGAAGCACCGTCAAGAAAAAGCGCGTCCTCGGGCAGAGTCCCCCAGCTGCCATAACGCGGCCGTCTAAAAATAAAATGAACGATGGACTGCGAAAGTGGAGGAGCTTTAAGCGTTAAACGCTTTAAACTTTATCGCCAGACCATAAACGTTGGCTATCTCAGTGAGCGTTGCACGATTCCCGCGTTCGATATTGCGAGTATGAATAGAATAGCGAATCCGACAAGATCGTGATACGGTCGGCAGCGATCGCGAGTATGGCAACGGAGAGTATCTCGTTGACCCGGTGAACT
This sequence comes from Agapostemon virescens, assembly GCA_028453745.1. Lineage (NCBI taxonomy): Eukaryota > Metazoa > Arthropoda > Insecta > Hymenoptera > Halictidae > Agapostemon > Agapostemon virescens. The sequence continues at coordinate 8,643,172 of CM052087.1, forward strand.
CCGGGGAACCGCGATTTAAATTTCCCATTAGCAGCCGCCCCAATTACCGCGAAGCGGCCGCAAAACACCAATCAATCAACCGACGGGAAAGCCTGTTAAACCGCGTATTCGATCGCGGCACGTTGAACGAAAACGAAAAAAGAAAAAAAAAATAGAACAGAAAGAAAAAAGAAGATGGAGGAGAAAGTGCTCGATCGTGAGGAAGAGAGAAGGAGAGGGGGGATGATACCGAGGAACGGTGGAGGGGGAGGGGAAAAAAAACGAGAAGACCGGGCTATTCCGGGGCTTTTTAAGTTCGATCAATTTCGTGGGTAATCCGGCTGATACGGGACTCGGAGCAGAGAGACGTAAATCCTATCGTGCGCGGGGTGGACGAGAGACAAGGGTGAGAGGGTGAGGGAGAAATAGACAGAGAGGGAGCGAGTGGGGGAGAGAAAGGGGTGGCAGAGGGAGCTAACTTCGCTACATGCCTTTAGCATATAATTATCGCGTGTATCTGGCCTATCACGCATGGCTACACTTGCGAACGAACGCAACAGCTCAGCCGGACCGGGTGGGTGTTAAAGCATTAGGGGATTCCCCCGATCTGTCTGATGATCATTTTATATTAGCCAAGGGGAATCTGCATGACAATGGGTGGCTCCATTGTGTGATAAGCGCTTCACACCGCGCAACCCCATCCATATGTTAATATTCGCCGGTGCTTACAGCGCCCGGCCAACTCGTGAAACTGAATTATGTGTACGCGAAAGTGCGTGATGCTTCCCGCAGCATCCCCTCTGTCCCACCCTCGCCCGCATTACGAGATCTCTTTTTTTTTTTATTCCTCCTTTCATTCTTCTTTTTCTCTCTCTCTTTCGCTTTCCTCTTTTCGCTCTTTCTGCGGCAGGCCTCGCGATTCTCCGCGTTCAACCCCTTCGTTCGATGACTGTGTGTCGCGAGTGTTTTTTTCTCTTTTGCCGCCGGCTCCGTTGCGCTCCTAGAAGCCCCGGAGGCTTTTGCAAGCGCTTAGAGAAAGCTAGCGGGATGATGCGCTTTTAAGGAGACGCGGGGTCCAAGGGATACCGTGGGACGCTAATTGGGGATTATCGAGGAAATCAGCCGTTTCGGATAGTTCGATTCTCCCGGCTACCGTCTCGCAGTATAGTTTCGCCATCTTGAACGAGGCCGATGTATAATTGTTGAATTGTAAAGCTTATTAACCCATTGACTGCCACGCAAATTTAGCGCGTCTTGACCTGGGTGCCACGGTTTTATTTTAATATAATTAATTTAATAGATAGTTTAACACTTTGGCTGCTATGTCACCCATATATGGCTGACAGAATTGTTTGTCCATGTTTAAAAATAAATTTGTACATTAATATATTCATTGTACTAAATTTAGTTATAAATTTTAAGTTTTCAATTATTGCTTCGTTAAATTAAATTACTTTGATTTTATAGGATTTTTGAGGTCGTTATTTGGCCACTTAAAGTGTTAAATAAAAATTGATAATCAATATGTTCTCTACACTATATACATTTTTCATTCATCCTTTCTAATAATTCCTAACTCAAATAGCCATTTGTAGCCAATCTAAACTTGCAGCACCCACTACGAGATACTCGTAGTTGGCAGTTAATGGGTTAAGAGGTCTTTCAATAATTGCCCCGTACAAAATGAGGTTTAGAAAACTGCTTTTATATTGCAATTTGTAACGAAATTATTAAATAACGTTACTTAGGAGGCCTTGTCGATTCGCAATAAAAATTGCTGTCGGCGTTGAGGGATCCATTAAAAAGTTTTCAGTGATGGATTATGAACTTAAAAGATACTGAAATCATCGTCGGTCGGTAAAGTGTTAATAAAACTAGTAGAAAGGTCTCGCAAAGGTTTACACCCCGTAATCGTCAACCTGAGTCGTCAGTCAGAGTCAACTGTCTCGTTGGAACGGTTTCCATGTCTGTTCATGGAATATGCCACAACAATAATCGATCGGAATGGAATGTAAACGCTGTGGAATCGATTTCATCGAGCGTCTTCGATTCTAGACGGTCGTCGCTTATTTTTCTGTTCGTCTCGAGGGAAAGAGAATTCGGCAACTGAAAATGTTTCGCTACCAGCAGAATCCGCGCGAGCCATTATTGGATCGGTTGAACAAATATTCCCGTCGATGATTGACAACGCGATCTCCATAAAATTAATTGCCAGCATTTCGGTGGAGCGAACCCCGTTGCGAGAGATTTTATACGACAGGGATCTGTTGCACACCGGCTCTCGCTTAAATCGAAACCGCGCACACGGTCCCTGGCCTTATCAAATTAGCCCTATTACCCCCACTATGCGCGCACACCAATGCCTTCTCTGTTTTCCTCCCTCTTTGCCCACAGCCCCACACACCCGCCGGCCACCCCTATCTCCAGCCGTTGGCTAAATCCAACAAAATCACAAGCACGCGCGAATAACGCGGGTGTTCCCATAATTTACAACCAATCAATACGACAGTACGCCCGGTAATTTATATTCATATCCCCAGTCAGTGCGCGAAAGCCGAGCCCTGGGCAGCACGGAAACATCTCTACGGAGGACCATTAGTCACGGCCGACCAATAACGCCGTCCGGAACCATGATATTCGGCCAAGCAAACATCGGTGTCCCGGTTCCCGTCGACAATAAACATTTGCCCAACGGAGCCGCGCGAGGACATCAAGGAGATTCGTGCTGACGAACATCGATGGCCGAATCGTTCCGAAGAAAGTACGCAAAAATCGTTGAAAACTGATCTAACGCAGGCTGCTGTCCGCCATTGCATTTACCTTTCAACATTATCAATGCCTGCCTCTCGAATTGCACCAAAGAAAAACGTTTGTGTAACTGTTTCGTAAAGGTGCAATTTTACGGAGTCCTGCGTCTAGAATTATTATTAACGCGCGCATCTATGTGTGTCACCAAAATCAAGAGTTCTAGCCAGAGCATACGGAGATGCATGAATCCATCGAAAATTATTTATACTTTTTATTTATTCGTTTTATTTCGTCTCGATCTCCAAATATGCTAGACATATTGAAATTTACGAATACATTTTAGTTTATGCTAAAATTACAAATTAAGTAGCTAATGATAACTAAATTTTTCGCAGGACAAGTATACTCGTCATGACACAAAATCCTGCCAATTCTTCATGACCAGTATACTCGTCAAACACAGCTAACAGGTTGAGGAAAATATGTTTGTAATTGTGGTGGCTGTACCTCCTGCGTTCACCGACAGAGGGACAGTAGGACAAGTTTCTCGCTAATACTTGAGCCGCCTCCGATTCATATACCGTTCTTCACCCTTTTAAAATAATTTCGTCTTCCATGTCCTAGGAATTGACAAGTAAGTGAGTAAATTGAGAAGTGCAAGTCTTGTAAGTACAAGTAACACTAATAAATTTCATACGTCTAAAAGGAAATAAATTATGTACGATAGTAGTATTCTAGATTTTCATTATCAAGCTACAGATGACATTTTCAGACATTCTTAACCCACTAGAAAGAGTCCAGAAAATTTGAAAATATAATTGTAAGCGGATTAACGAAAACATTTTCGAGAATCAACCCTCGCAGGATCTTCGAAATTCATCGAACGCGAACCCCTCAATTTTCGCCGGATCCAACAACAAAATACTGGCCCGACCGCGTATTTATTAAAGCATCGCAACCACTACATCGACGCTTAAAACACTGCGAAAGAAGAACAACCCCCGAACAACGAGGCAAACAACGAAACCCGAGCTCCCAATTTGCATTATTAAATCGCGCGCGGAAGTAAATGATCGCTGCAGCATTCCGAGGGTACGCTCCCCAGGATCCCCGATAAATTTCCAGATACCATTAAGCAGAAGTTAGAGGGGGATAGTTCGCTGGCAGCAGAACCATTGGAGGGAGGGAGGGAGGGAACGAGCCGCAGGTTGCGCAATTAACAAGATGCGCTCGCAACCCGCGAACGCGCGCGCGTGTAAAGTTTCATGAAAACAGGTTCACGGTTGCGTTTGTTGGAAAAAAGCGTCGGTGGATCCCGTCCGGGTTATGGAGAAACGAGAGAGAACCGCATGGGGGTGGTTTTGTGAATGGGTTGGTTCGCTCGTCGACGCACTCTGGTCCGGAACGTCGTTTCGGATGGCCAAGAATTTTTCAATTTGTACACGCGCATAAATTGAAACGACTTACCGTGAAAATATGAGTCTGATGCGCACAGCGTCTCGGCGTGAGCTATTATATTTAAACAAATCAGTATGGAAACATCAAGTAGCATTTTCTCCATTTATGGGTTCCATAAATTGAAATAGATAATGCAAGTGCAATGACGAATTAACTCGTCATCGGTCAACAACGTTTGGCCATGAAAAGACGAGTTAACTCGTCACCAGTCACCAATGTGTTAATGTTACGAAACCTTCGAGACCTCCGCGACATTCCAAGCTCCTAAAATATTCGCACCTAGCAAGACTTCCAGAATTGTAATACTTCTTACAATTATCAAGAGTTACAAAATTTTCCAAAGTTAAAAGTTTCAAGAATGTCAGCTCTCGAACGAACATCGAATTGATTCGAAACCCGTGGTGATTGATTTGCTTGAAAACATGCACGACGGAATATTGAATGTGTCCATCACGATTTACGTTACGTCAAATGCCATTGAGAGCGATACAGCCGAGCCGATTTCCCCGCAAAAATTCGCTGATATTTTCCAGCCGCATTGCAGCTGGTAATACAACAAAATTCGAGAGCAGACTTTCTCCAGAATAATGCCACCTAAATGGACGGTAACGTAAATCCTGTGCGAAATTGCAGCAGGCGACGCAACAGCATCCCTCTTCCGCGGGGCGAAATGCAAAGAATGGTCATGAAGCTTTGGAAAGCACGCATAATTGCGTCCATTTAAAGAAAAACCTAACGTGCCCGGGAAACGTGTACCGGAAAAGCTGTTCCACGGTTTCCGTCCGCGGAATCGCAACTGGAGGTTGCGGTAAGAGGTTAAGGGACAGAAGGGATGAAGGGTGGACACGTCCCAAAAAGCGAGGCGCACCCTCTCAGACCCACTCCGCGGCGCCCTCGAGAAATTCATCGTCGACGGTTCCCGGCTGGTGCACCCTTAATTTCGGGCCGGTGTCGGCGTCGGGGTTTTTGCTCGAGTAGCTATAGTGAATTCCGACACCTCGTAAAAGGGTTGGGTTCGGTTGTCGACGCCGCGGCGTCGCTGCCGCCGCCGCCATCGTCGGTTGCGCTGCCAACGACGACGGCGTTGTCGACGTCGGTGTCGGCGTCGGCGTTGGCGTCGCGACGCCGCGTGCAAGCCCCTTTGACAACGGCCAATAACCCTCGTCTCGTTTCGGTATCGCGATTCCAAAGGCATGCGAGCATTCCGCAGCGTCGCACGCCGTCTATCTACTCCGCTCCGCACAGCTCCGCACCGCTCTGGCTCCGCTCCGCTCTGCTCCGTTCTGCTGCGACGACGCCAATCGAGGCTCGTCGGGACGCCTCGTGTTACCCGCGATCGACGCCGTTCAAAGGAGAAATGTTAATTTCAATGCAGACTGCCGCTTGAAGGGCCGTCGCACACGCGAGCCCGCCGCATTCCGCTCCAGCCACCGTACGCGCGGCTTTTCCGCACCCACGGTGCTCCCGAATAAAGATTTACCGGTTCGGAATCAGTAGAAGTCACTCTTTCAACCCTCTATCCGTACCCCGTGTCAATTCGATGCACCCTCCGCGGATACCGAATGAATATTTCGTGTAGACATGATTTCTTTTCACACTACTTCGTACAATCGTGGCTTTTCAAATGTGTACCTGTCTCGACGTACGCGGGGGTGGTCGTTGCACGGCGAGCATCCGACGATTCTCTTTGCAAAGTGAAGGGGAAAATTATTTACATTATTCGGTTGATAGTTCGTTCTCGAGGAATTCGAGTTTAGCGAAATTGATGAAACTTATGGGAGCTTATAGTTCTTTGAAAAATATTTGATACGTGTTTTTTCTTGTCGGCAACCATCCACTTTGAAGGGGTGAAAACAGCCCGAAAAGTTGGGGGTGGAAACCATATTTTTTGAGATATCTCGGAAACCAGAGGTCGACAAAATTTGAATTTGTTTTTAAATTGTGGGTTTTTCAATGGGAAATGTAGTCGTGCAAGAAAATTTTGACAGAAGTTTTTCGTTTAACACTTTGACTGCCATATCACCCATATATAGGTGAGAGAAATGTTTGTCCATGCTTAAAAATAAATTTGTACATTAATATATTCGTTACGCTAAATTTGATTGAGGTCTGGAGAGTAGAAGAAGGTTGAAACATATCTTTGTGTCGTACATTTTAGGTTTTCAATTGTTTCTTCGTTAAATAAATTACTTTGATTTTATGGGATTTTTGAGGTCGTCGATTGGGCAGTTAAAGTATTAAACAATAAAGCTATAAGCTCCCATAAGTTTAACACTTTAACTGCCCAACCGACAACCTAAAAAATTCCGCAAAATCAAAGTAATTTATTTAATGTAGCAACAATTGAAAAGATAAAATGTCTGACACATAGTTATCCTTCAACCTTCTTGTAGTCTTCAGATATGAACTAAATTGAGTGCAACGAATATACTAGGGTACAAATTTATTTTTAAACATGAACAAATAATTCTGTCACCCATATACGGATGACGTGACAGTCAAAGTGTTAATCGAAATCGGATTTTCGCATCTGAATATGTTCCTGTGTAAGAATCAACTGGTGTGTCTGATCATGGTCGACTTATCTACTTCTTGCGAGAGCCAGCAAATTCACAGATGTTGATCATCGATTATGTCGCGTGCGAAGGTGTCAGTTCTGTGATACCTTCTTCTCAACGTACAAGGAATGTCGCTGAGCACCTTTGGTCGCGTAATAATTACACGATCATAGTGGTTGCTATTTTTTTTATTTTCACTTCGGAGTATTCGCGATTTCTATGGTTCGAGTTCTGTTCCGTTCGCGGTGTCTGTATTCGTCTGGTTGCGATTTCTTGTTAGTCTTTGAAATTGAATTGAATTGTTGAAAATTTAGCGAAGTTCTTTCATAGTTCTAAATGAACTATGTTCAATGCTAATATTCTTGGTCAAAAGAAGTTCAGCTTTGAAAAAAAAAATGTTCATGGTTATTTTTCAATATTTCGTCAGTGTTGTTGGACTTTTCGTTGCTTTTAATTTTTCCTCGTTTCTATTTGCGTATAAGAAATATTTCATCGAGTTTCGATCGTCGGATAAAATGTTGTGTATCGTTGTTGAATTTTACAGGTTTTAAGACGCCAGTGTTAACTGCAGATTCACGGTACGCAGACGCGGAAGGAGGTAAGCAGACGCTTCTTTGTCGCGTACAAGGAAGCCCGGACGTTTCTTTATTTATTTATTCAGGGGACGCTCACCCTTTATAAGTATTTATAGGGACGGCTCGCTGCTTCTTCGGTGTCCCAGATACCGTGAAAGGACTTTAGCCGTGACAGACGACCATGCCAACGCCGCATTCAACAGGCAACGAATGCGTCGCAGGAAAATAATTTCGAATGCGGAAGAAAGGAGGTGGAGAACCAGTCGGGTGTAAACGGGCCGATAACTTCGATGAATCGCGGGGACGATGACCGGGCTGATGGTTGTTTCATCGTGTGAATGGGAACGGTTTCCCGACAAGATTTTCCTCGGTGGTTGTGCATTACACAGAGGGACCGCTTGTCCGACCAAGTCATCCTTCTTCTACTTGAACCGTCGATAAATGGAAATAGAAGAAACCGCTGCTTCCTTGACTATTGTCCTCTGGCCATGATTGATTTCGAGGAATGCCAATGGTCTTTAGAAAATATTAGAATGATCCCACTATTTTCCTCCGCGATAAAGAATTTTAAAGTTTCTTCTTGGATCCTCACAAATCCAGAATCGCAATATTTACGAATACGATCGAATTCCTTCTGGAATAAGAAAATAATTAACGAATGCCAAATTAAATATAGCTAACGGTCATTGTAACGCGACGAGCGCGTAAATTCTTGATGAGAATTTTTCCATTTTGCAGGGCTGAGTCGTCGATGTAAGGAAAGAAGACAGAAGGAATCCTGAATTCCCTCTGACACTCCTTCGGGTCTCTTGTGAAGCAATCTCATAATACGAATGTACTGTGAATAACTACAAATAACTGTCAGTAAAGTAATAATTAATACAAGTATATTAAATATATAAGTATATAAATACATAGAGTATAATATCTTACAAAATAATTCAATCTAATATCTTCACTCCTAGAGTTACCGTCAATCCTTAGCACTCGAGTGGTGACTCTGAGGCACCACGGAAAATTGTCACACTATAATTGAAAACAATTTTAACATCGCTATCTTTATATCTAAGCAATTGATAAAGATTTTACCGGCGACTATTCAACCCCTTGCCATACCATCTGCTTCGTAACCAAAGTTACTGTAATATCTTCGTCGCTAAAAATCTTACAGAAAAGGAAAAATAATTTATATATTTTATACCGTTGCATTTACTTCAATACTTAAACATGGATCTAAAAAGAAAGACAAAAAAAACAGAAAACAATTTTCACATCGATATCTTTGCATCCAAGGAATTGTTAAAAATTTCACGATTGAAGGATGGAGCAACAGTAAAAAATCCCATGTACATAAGATGAAACAATTCGTGTACAATAAAAATATCCAATGTCGGAAGAAATGCTTTGGTTTTCTACTTAGAACAGTTTCGAGTGCAAGAGGTTAATATTGTACAGTAGAATGACCGGTCTCTTCGAATTCTCCTTAGTGCTAAAAATCAGAGCCGTCTTCCAATCCCGTATTAAATTCGTTTCACGGTATCGATTGGCTTTAGCGGGGATCGGTCGTCGACTCGTATCACTCGGACGTAAAGATAGGCTCAGTAGAAATGGTCCATTACGAGTCCGACCTGATTCCACCATTAATCTCTGCCATAAATCGCGACGAGCCATTCACCGGGTAGAATTTTTATCGGCGATACAGCTGCGTGAAAAAAGAAGCAGCTGAAACCCTCAGCTTTTTCGGAGTAGGCGTTTCCACAATGGGAATCGTCGATTCGATCATTAGACGATTGAATGACAAAACGAGAGAAAGCGGAAAGCGTCCGATTGTTCTAAGAAGAATTGTCGCAAGCGTCCCGGCGAAACGAGATCGCGAATCATCGCGGTCATCTTCGTCAAGCGAAATGGCTCGCGGTAATTGGCCCCGGAAAGTCAAAAGGCGCGGATATAATGCGGTCAGCTCGGCTCGACTCGGTTTCTCCATCGCATCTTGAAAAACCTCGGATGCGGGGCTAGCCCGTGAATAAGCGAGACCGCGATCCCTCGAATCGGAAATCAAGATCTCCATAAATTTTAATGGCGAGCGCAATCTTTTCAATGCAGATTCCCATTCGACGCGGTCGCTCGAACGTTAAGGGAAACGTCGATAAAATTTTCCTTCCCCGCGAGCTTCCGTGTCGACGCGTTTATCGGATTCGATCCGAAGAAAATCAGAGTAACCTGTATTACCATAAATTTCCATAACCATTGTAATTTCTCTAATACGAATTTCCCGCCGAGGATACCGACCGTCCGACGCATTTCTTCCGCGTCGGGTCTAAGTAGAAGCACTGCGGTTTTCGGAATGGATCTCTGCGTCTCTGAGAAGTTCGAAGTTCTCACATGCGATTGTAATAATTTATAACATGAAATAACTGTGATTTTATCAGGATTTTTATCTTCGACGATATTTAACCCTTAGCGCTTCAATGATCCTTCTTAGGTGACACTAAAAATTGTTAAACTATTTAATAATTGGTAAAAATTTCAGCGTTGCACGTGCAAGGACCAATAACAAATTTTGTGTTCACCAAAGGAAATGCATCATGTATAATGGAACTGTTTTGGAATTAAAATTGCTTGGAGTGCAAAGGGTTAATAGAAAACGCTGGATTCATTTAAAATGTAATGTCCTCGATTATTAAAAAAATACTCTGCGTAAGTTACTAATCATCAAATACAACGAATACAGTTTAGTATCCACTAAACTGAAAGCATGCCTTTGAAAGCATGCCTCGAAAAATAAAACGGAACATGTCAGAGGGAAATGCCTCGAGGATTTTGCACGCTACAATTTGTGAACGATGCAGACTATAGCTAGCACCATTCCGAAAGCGATTTCCGTGAGTCGACAGTCTTGGCGACCGCGAAACGCGGGAATTTTGCATGCGAGCACGATGCGTTCTTCATTGGCGAACGGGCTTTCTAATTTCAGCGTCGTTGCCGAAGAACCGGACCCGGGACTCGGTTCAAGAAATTGAGAAAGTTCAGAACGAACGATCCTGTATTTTCATAAACTCGATGGCAATCCCGCCGAGACAGACTTCGCCACGTTGTATCGTTATAAATTCTTATATTCCGAGCAAAGTTTCCTCGTTCAGCTCGTTGTCACTGTCGAAACGCGTTCCTTCGCCTTGGATTTAGCTTCCTTTCCGGTAAAGAATATTACAATCGTCCCTTCGAAACGCCGCGGATCGAAAGAAGCCGGAGAAGCGGAGAAGCGTCGTGGCGATTCGAGCAAGTTTTCCTGGCAATTAGAATTTTTCCTCGACGCCGGACGTCTCGCACTCTCCTCCGAGGAAAGCGAAACGCTATCTTCCGCGACGTAAGCGTTTTCAGCTCTTCTATTTTCTCCGGCGTTCTCCACCTTCCTCCTTCCGCTGCTTGTCAAAACATGCTCTTTATCTTGGACTCGTTCCGATGTTGAAATGCTAGATTTGCAACGGGTAACGTTAAATAAAACTCTTTTCTTTTATTTGTTAAAGTGTGTACTATGTTCTATGTGTCTTGTGGACGCGTTCTTCGCTTACAAGACAGCCATCTTCTTTTTTTAGTTTCTTCTGGCATTGGTCGATAGCGCGCTTGTTTGCCACATTTTTCAACAGACATTGCACAATGTGTGCTAAGGTGTCACTTCTGTGATACCTTCTCCTCAGCGTACAAGGAATGTCGCCGGACACCTTGGGTCGCGTAATAACTACGCGATTATAGTGGTTGCGATTTTCTTTATACTCTACTTCTGACTGTTCGCGATTTCTATGTTTCTTTTGAAATTTTGGCTACACGTTTCTAGACGCGCGGTCAGAGTCCATGGCAATTGTCAGGTCGACCGGAATGGAATTACGGAAAATGTGCAGATCGGTGAAATCCGTCAACCCTCAAACTTATACTTTCTGAGGGGGATAAGACATTAGTCGGAAAACTTAGTTTCCCAGATTCTTTTCTAAGTGTGGCTACAAGTATCTGCACGCGCGGTCAGAGTGTATGGCAATTTTCAAGTCGATCGGAATCGAATTGCAGCCGTGGCGCGACATTGAACATTCGGAAAAATGCGAAAAATGAGGTTGATAAAAGTTGGCTTCCCGGAGTCCCCTGAAATGCTAGCCTAATTTTGGGGTGCTCTTTTTAAAGGGGAATGTTCAAGGAAGAGTTTGCCGTTGGGCTCATGTCGATAGCTCTAATAGTTTGGTCAGGGCACGGCTTCAAAGATTGCCCAATATTTGCCGAATATCGGCAGAAATGGGAATACCCCCCCAGCCTCAAAATCGCGA
>CM052087.1:8655299-8690051 GCA_028453745.1 Agapostemon virescens
GTAATTTTGGGTACACGTTTCTAGGAGCGTGGTCAGTGTGTATTTCAATTTTCAGGTCGATCGGATTCGAATTACAGCCGTGGCGCGACTTTGAACATTCGGAAAAATGCGAAAACGAGGTTGATAAAAGTTGGCTTCCCGGAGTCCCCTGAAATGCTAGCCTCGATTTTGCGGTGCTCTGCTTAAAGAGGAAGGTTTGGGGAAGATTTTGCCGTTGATCCCATGTCGATAGCTCTAATCGTTTGGTCGGGGCACGACTTCAAATATTGCCGAATATTACCAAATATTGAACGGACGTACCGTCCCCTGTCGAAATCCGTGAAAAAATGGGGAATAATATTTGGATCTCCGATTCTTTTGTAGTTTGGTATACACGTTTCTAGTGGATATAGTTTATAGATGGTTATAGATGGATTCTAGTTTATACCTGAAGGAGTGGAAAACTGTCAATGTGGGATTATGCAAGGTGTAAAATCCTTATTGACTGTAAAGTGAAAACGGCGTAAAAACTGTCCGCGTGTGTCGCGTGTCGTATTTCGTGTTTCCTGCCTGACTTGCATTGATGCATAACAAATTTCCGAAGACAGGTTTAGACACGTACGACCTTCGGTGTTGCCGTCGCAACAATGCTGTTTGTCGGTTATTTATACACTCGTAGCGGAAGCATCGATTAACAGTGAAACAAATAGTATTGGTATTGTAAAGTCGGAGGTTTCACGAGCAACCTAATACAATCGTCTCTTCGGGAGGCAACGGATTGAAAGAAGCGTCGCGGTGCTTGGAGGAAGTTTCGCTGGCAATTAGAATTTTCCTCCGAGACCGAGCGCCTCGTATTCTCGCCCGAGGAGAGCGAAACGCTATCTTCCGTGGCGTAAGTGTTTTTAATTCTTTTATTTTCTCCGGCGTTCTCTCTCTCTCTCTCTCTCTCTCTCTTTCTCTCTCTTTCTCTCTATCTCTCTCGTTTTTTTTCCGCCTTCGAGTGGAATCCACAGACCCGCCGCTACGAAACTTGCGTTTCCTGCGGGTAGCTCCGTGCACGTACATCCTGCTCAGAGGGGAATTGTTTTATACGGAAGAAGTATGCGACGGCATGTACGGACACCATGTACAAACCGCTACATGCAAACGCACACGCGACTCTATTACCGGGCCACGTAAGTCCTCGCTACCCAGGCGTGCAAGTAAATTTTACTTCGTGCCCCGAGTAAGTTTCGCTACGGCGCCGGATAAGTTCAGCCGTGGGGGGCTCGCAAATTTTCAGGCAATTACAAGGCACGTCCGAGACAAGCAGTCTTCCGCGCGAGTTGTAATATACCCTGACAACGACGGTGCTCGCCGAACTTACGCGTTCCTATCCGTCGAATTCCACATTATCGTCTTATCAGCGAAGCTAATTTCAATTATCCCGCACCGGGAGCATAGTTCCTCGAAGATATAGCCCGGTACCCTCATCCGGCGACCCAATTCTCCGAATCGAGGACCCTCACTCTTTCTTGCAATCTCAATGAGTTTGCTAATTTACCGGGTCTTTGTAACTGGGTTACTTTTCAAAGTGCAACAATCCCGTGTTTGGAGCCGGAACGAATTTAACCAATTTAACGCATCATCTTGAAGATGACGTTAAGCACGGCGACATTATACTACAGTGTGACGGGAATTAATCGTCTTCCACGTTCTTGCAAATTTATATTAATTTACCAATTTAACGCGTCTCTGTAGTTAGAATGTTTTTCAAAATGCAGATGATTCTCTGTTTTGGACGAGAACGAATTTAACCAATTTAACATGTCATCTTGAAGATGACTTTAAGCATGGCGACTTTATACTACAGTATAACTGAAATTAACCATCTACCACGTTCTTGCAAATTTATATTAATTTACCAATTTACCACGTCTCTGTAGTTAGAATGTTTTTTAAGATGCAGGAAATCCTTTGTTTGCGGCGAGGAGCAATTAAAGAAGGAACATATTTTATCATGCATCGCGAAATTAAATAACATTAACCTTTTGCTTCTGCAAATAAAATAACTTTCCAAAGTTGGCTCTGCTATGCAGCTGACGCGTTCTTTAAAGTACGGTAACCTTGTCTGTGCGATGAAGAAAGGGTTTAAAATGCAAAAATACATTGCCCGAATATTATGCTGTAGATCGCAACGTAATTGCAATTATTTCGCAGCTGTTCCTTAACGAATCCCATTTACCAAGCGTTCAGCAAGTTAACAAAGGAAAATAATCTGTCTGAACACTACGTCATGCATTATAATTGTAAATAACAACGTGCATAAAATTAACTCGACCTCTTTCAAGCAAAATAGGAGATCGTGGTCGTTGCACATGTGTAACGCTGCCGGCAGATGTTTTCATGTAACATGCAAACAAAAAAAGAATGTTCACTCAACGAACCAATAATTCTAAAATTACTATTAAGTTTCTTTACGGTTTCAATTTGATAACCCTTGCTCCTGTAACTTTCTGTAAGCACGGGATCTTCTTACGAACGAGAATTTACGCGGAACGTGTTTCCGTTCAAGAAACCAAGCCGATTCATTATAATAATTATACTAATATTACCACTATCGGCGGGGAGTTCCTACATTTTCCTTCGGGAAAATTATGCGCCGGGTTCTTACCGAACTTTTCGATTCCTCTTCAAATCAACCGAGATACTTCTATCCTCGAGATTACAAGATCCGTGTGCTGTACGGAACTTCAATTTTTAATATTCCGGCTCGCCTCCATAACCCAGATACTCTTGGAATTGCAAGTTCAATTATTGATCCATCGAGCTTTTAATTTATCCATCGCGGTTCCGGATATTCGTTCTCGAGATTGCAAGATCGGCTCCCTGTTCGGAGTCGATCGCAGGCTCCCGATGCGAAATTTTCGGCGTTCTAAAGCGTTCCTCGGCCGTACGGCGACTCTATCCACGCGAAATCGAGAGACCTCATAATCGATGCGTGAAAATTCGGTCCACAAAGGAAGGGGAACAGGGAAAACGTTCCGACGTGGTCTCAGATCGTTTTATTTGTTATTCACTATATCACTACGTATATAAATAGAAAACCGAAATTTTTGTATAGAAAATACACGTTTGTAGTATGAAAATGAAACTGTGCGACTGTACCTCCTGCGTTCACCGACAGAGGGACACTAAAACGAGTTTTCCGCTAGTACTTGATCCGCCTCCGATTCATATTGTTGCGCGTTTATGTTCCCCATGCGGCGAACGACGCGGCGTCTTGTTTATTTAATAATTATGTTTATACAAATTAATAATTATTTGTACTAAAAGTACAATTTGGATAAGTCTGATTAATTTGCTGTCCAGTCCGTGGACAGTTTCGTGACAACTCCTATCTTTTATTATTTTCTTAATGGCTGTTCACCATGAGGTAATTCTTAATTTTGGCGACTCCATATGGACAACTGCCGTAACATTATGTATACCGTCCTTAACTGCTTTCCAGTATCCCAGCGTCTAAGGCAGGGTTCGCTAGTAAATTAGCTAGAATCAGTAAGGCTTACTGACGAGTCCTCTAGCAGACCCAGGACTTCCTTTCTTCCTTTATTTCGCTCTCTCTCTCTCTCTCACCAATTCATTTTTAACCGCCAAAATTCAAATCGCAGCAGTTTTCTTCAAATGATAACAGAAAATCAATGCTGTCCGCAAATCGTAGTTTCGAGGCACAAAATTCGACGTCTTCAACGTTATTAACAACTATGCCGTTATATAATACTTGTATGATTGTGAATTGAAAATTCTTATTAGATGTCCAAACAAGAAAATGGCGTTAATGACGCGGTTTGGGTACACTCCGGTTTCATATTTATAAACCTGGTACACAGTGTTCCCAAATAATATGGTGTTTGGATAATTGCATGCATTGCATTATGAAACGTCGAAAAGCCAGAGTGGAAATGCAAAAGACCGAGGTGAAGCGATTTTTCAAGTTTCATTTGTAGGACTTTTAATTCGCGACTTACGAATTTGTTGCTTTTCAGAACCGACTGGAATTTATTCTACTTAAATGTGACGGTAGCTAGTCGGTAATAAACTTGCCTTCGCATTTCCCCTTCAGCTTTTATGGAAGATTATTCACTCCGCGATTACACCTGACACCTCGTCTCCTCTTACACACATTCGCCGCGTTACCCGATCCATAAACTCCTAGCGTTCCCTCATGGAAAAATTAAAAGGAAACCGTGAAACCGGAGGAATACCCTCCGTGTTCCCGCCCCTTTCTGCTTGTAAAACGCTCTTTCCTTAAAGGAAATCCTTAGGGGGAGAAACAAAGAAACGATCGATCAAGTTCTAGACTGGAAGATCAGCTCCTTTCATTTTCACACAACTGTTTCAATCAACTAATTATACGATACCCTCTCGCAGGCGATTCCGTTCTTCAAATCAATCAATCCGCAAGAAAGCCCTTCCCCATTCATCGTTTACACTTCAATCCACTAATGAAATAGTATATTCACAGCGTCGTACTTCAAATAGATACACGGAGTTGCAAGGAAGTCAAACGTTTTATGCTCCGTTCGAATAAAAATATAATATTAACACGCCGAATGCCACGGTGGTCACCGGTGACCGTCACCATTGCGTCGTTCAAAAATGATGATTATTAAATTAATGGCATTGAACGTCGATTTATTATTGTGGAAGTTAATCAGATTGTAGTGTGATATTTAAGCTTCATTATACAGTAACTAACAATTCTCTTTAATTACATTGATTACTTCTACGAATGAAATAAACGAAACTATTCTGAAGTATAGAACATTCGCTCGGCATTCAACGCGTTAAGCAGAACATCGAAAACAAACATCGCTGAACTTCTTTCTACAACCCACACCGGAACAAATCATCTCCAACAAGTTTCTCAGTTGCGAGATCGGAATAAATACGTATACACCTGTTCTAGATCCAACTACGTCAAACAATAACACAACCATCCAACATGGCTGCCAGCAAACTTCCCGTTTGCGGTGATAAGCGGTCGAGGAGCATCTCGCGAAATCCGGAAACGGGCCGAAAGGGAACCAACAGATTGTTCATCGCCTTACGATTAACATCACCGAAGAATCATCCTCTGTGTGAGTTACTAATGCGAAGTTATCTTTGACGATATTTAACCCTTAGCGCTCCAATGGTCCCTTCTCGGGCGATACTAAAAATTGTCAAACTATTATTCAAGACAATTCTTACATCATTATGCATTTAATAATTGATAAAGATTTAAGCGTTGCACATACAAGGAGTAGTAACAAATTTTATGTTCACGAAAGGAAATGCATCATGTATAACGGAACTGTTTTGGAATTAAAATTGCTTGGAGTGCGAAGAGTTAATAGAACACGCTGGTTTCTCTCATTTAAAATGTAATGTCCTCGATTATTTAAAAATACGGTTAACTATAATAAAACGTACTCAGCCCGACGATTAACATCGCCGAAGAATTATCCTCTGTGTGAGTTACTATTCATCAAATACAACGAATACAGTTTAGTATCCACTAAACTCGAATGCTTCGAAAGCATGCCTCGAAAAATAAAACGGAACATGTCAGAGGGAAATGCCTCGAGGATTTTGCACGCTACAATTTGTGAACGATGCAGACTATAGCTAGCACCATTCCGAAAGCGATTTCCGTGAGTCGACAGTCTCGGAGACCGCGAAATGCGGGAATTTTGCATGCGAGCACGATGCGTTCTTCATCGGCGAACGGGCTTTCTAATTTCAACATCGTTGCCGAAGAACCGAACCCGAGATTCGGTTCAAGAAATTCAGAAAGTTCAGAACCGAACGATCCTGTATTTTCATAAACTCGATGGCATAGAATATACAATAAGTATACAGCTGTTCTAGATCCAACCGCGTCAAACAATAACGCAACCATCCAACATGGCCGCCAGCGAACTTCCTGTTTGCGGTGGCAAGCAGCCGAGGAGTCTCTCGCGAGATCCGGAAACGGGCCGGAAGGGAACGAACAGATCATTCATCGCCTTTCGAATGATCGCCTCGATGGATTATCATTGTCAGCCTCCTCTGCCAAAAGCTGTTCCGTCAAGACCGAGTCCAGCGTTCGTTCTCCGCAGCCAAGATTGCGTAACGGAGCGCATTCATCATCCGCGTGGAAATATAAAAATTTCGGAAACGATTCGCAAGATCGCGGAAAGAATCGCGGAAGCTGGTCACGCGGTTATGCTTCCAAAGTATTCCCAGACGAAGTTCCATAGCTCTGTCGCGTTCCCTTGTTCCCCAACCGCCTCGAAACTGTTATTCCGCGACGTAACTCGCGAACTTCTGTTTCACAGGCAGCTGCTCGCTGCTATCTGCTTCGCGGAGCCGTGTTCGCTCGCCCCCGTCCTCGAGTTTTGACTGACTTCTCGTAATTGTGAGTATCTTTTCCATCTTTCGCCGTACCCCTACCTCGCCCCTTCGTTTAGATACACGCTTGCTGTCTCGGCGTTGACTGCGGAGACGGTGACGTCGGCGGATTGAGAATTTCTCGATCGTTTTTAAAATCATGGAAATACGTTAACGGTAGATTTTACCGATTTTACCGTTTACTGTTACCGTAGAGCGGTAGATTTTACCGATTTTAAGAAAACCGGGTTAAGAAAATCGCCGGTGAAACGAGCGAGGGTTAGGGAACCGGAAACGGTTGAGAAACGATAGTGTCCCTCGGCCTGGACGTCCTTGGATTCGCCGGTTTTAATAAAGCAGAAACGTTTCGCCGCAAACGAGTCGGATCGCAGCGGGCGCGGCTGAATTCCGCGCGTATCTCTCGTCGGATCGAAAGCGGCCGCGTTTTCCGCGCGGACCGTCGACGTGCTCGCCGACCCTCCTCGCGGTCTTCTGTAACCGTTTTCAAGTGTAACGCACCGCTCGACGGACAAAAAGGCCGCGGAGGAAACGCGGGACGCAACGGGGGTGGAAAAAAGCTGGACCGGGATGGGAAACAGCGCGTAAACCGTGGGGAAAGAAATAGAGGATGAAAAAGGGGGTGGTGGAGATAGCGAAAGCAAGAAAGAATGAGATAGAGGGAAAGAGAGAAAGAGAAAGCGAGAGAGATAGAAAGAGAGAAGGGAAAAGAGAGAAAGAGAGAAAGATCGGCGTAGAAGCGGGCGCGCGTTGCGGGAAATTGCGAGAGAGGGTACACCATAAAGGTGTTCCTCGCAGTGTTGCAGAAGCGCTGAATGCGTCTAGACAGTCCCACTTCATGCGATGAAAAACACCGCAAGCAACTCGCGCCAATGTAAAGTTTCATTATTTACCGGGGTGCCGCATCCTCCTAGCCTAAAGTTTTCCCCGAGCTTTCCGCCTCTTTTCTCTTTTTTTCTTATACCTGTATATAAAATATATGTATATACATATATATTTATATATTTCTACGAAAACCGTAGAGTGAAACGAGCCTCGAACCTTTTCGTTTCCCGCCCCGGTCCCGTCTGTGTCTTCAGCAGACGCGGAAACTGACATTAATTTTCCGGATTTCTTTGCAGCAGCCTCGCGAACTGCCGCGAATAGCCGAGCAGCTTTGATTTCATGGTATCGGTGGTCTGTTCAAGATCTTGAATGGTCTAGCTCAGCTATAGTACACCTTTTGTTTTCTCGGGCCACGTTCGTACGTTTGTTTCGATACATGGCCCGCAGCATGGTGGATGCAATATATAGGGCGCCACTAAAATGGCGGGTTTCTTTGAATGCAGCGATTCCTCAAGTTACTCGAAGCTACTTTTCTCAGCGCGGACGCTTTTCTGCTTTAATGACACGATTGAAGGAACAACCTGTGGTATTGCACTTGGACAAGTGAAACTTGACGTTGAATTTGATGACAAACCTTTGATTATTGTAGGCAAATTTCTTTGCCTACATAATTTAAATAATGCAAATTTCTTTGCCTAAATATTGTAGGATTTTGAATTGCTGTTTATTTGCATAGTTTATTTTTTAAGAGCAACATTTGCAAGCAAAATTCCGTGTTCCATTTTCTCCTTAGAGAGATTCTCCTAGAGATTTTCTCCTTTTCTCCTTCTAGAGCTCCGCGACTCTTTTTTAAAAATAACCAGCATGAATTCCGTAAATACGTTTGCATAATCATATTGCAACGAATATATTTATGCAGTATCCGCTGTTTCCAAGTGTCAGAGATTTTCTACAAGTAGCACAGATTATTCTTAAATCCTGAACATTTCTTAACCAGTTAACCCCTTTATTTTGTGGTAACAGTGATTAGATGTTCTTCGTCCTCCAAAAAACAACGAAAAGAAAAAGAAATTTTGTAGCTACCATGGACGTAGCTATTCTCCAATGACTGCATACGAGCAATAATTAGATAGAATTTTATTTCGATTTATAGAAAATTAAGAACATACATATTGAGAAGATTCTGTTCGAAATCTTCATCACGAGTCTGACTCGTTGTTGTAGGGCAAGGGGTTCACTGTGATTGACGAGTATACTCGTCATGGAGAAGTGACACGATTTTGTGTATTGACGAGTATACTCGTCATGCGTATAAAGTAGTGAACATTGACTATTTAAATTGTAATTTTTAAGCAAAACAAAACATATTCTGAAATTTCAAGATGTTTAGAATATTTTGAGGCCATGGCGGATGAAAACATCAAATAAAAGATATAAATAATTTGAGATGAACTCATGCGTCCCCGTATGCACCGGCCGTTTGGACGGCAAATAAGAGCGATCGACGGAGAACGGTATCGCGAAAATTAAATCAAACATTCGGTTTGCGGGATGACTGTGTCGTAGAAGTCGATGCAAATCACGGACGACGGAAGAAGGGCTCGACCCCCAGCCACGAGTTAATCAAGACGTCAGTTGATAGAGACATCGATTAATTGATGCACCGGCTCGGCCCGGAGCCGGGCTCAGTGACGTGACTGTTAACAGAGACGTTGATTAATCGACGAAACCCTTAATCGACGCTTCCGATACAGCTGGTGGTAACGAGGATGATCTGTCTAATGGCAGAAAGAGGAGAAAGAGGTGGAGCCCGGCCATCGCGACGGCGAATCAAATTTTCTGCCGAACAACAATGGCCGTACCTCTTTCGCGGACCGTCCTCGATCTTCAATCGTCGATCGAAAACTTTAAACTTCATCTCTAGCCGATAACTTCCGCATGGGAGTCTTTTGAATGAAAACCGAACGCTTTTCCCTACGATTGGCGACGACGATCCTCATCGTTAAACTACGGATTTTTATGCGAAATAAAAATAGTCGCGTTGATCTGAAGGGAGGCCTTTTCTTAGTCTAATAACGTCAAAAATTATAAAAATAAATAATTATATTAATAAACAGGATTAATAAATGTTAAACAGGATTAATAAACAGAGTTGAAGCTGTGCAAGTTAAAATTGTAGGAAACACAAAACATATTTGCCGATTTAAGAAACACGTTTCCATTTTTGTATTGATGGACTTATAAGCCAAGTCCAAATGCAAATAAACTTAAAACAATAGTATGCGATACCGATAGAATTAATCAAATTTAAACACTGCAAATTGAACTTGTATCATTATTGATTCCTCGAGCAACTTCCAAAAACTGCCGAGCGAAAGTATCGTACCAATGCGAAGAATACCGGGCCAATTTGACGAATTTGCCAAGGATTGGGACCCAACAGCTCTTACTCCAGAACCTCCATTGCAATGGCAACGGATCCAAATAATTTTTCTTATTGGAAGTATCATCAGGTCGAAAATCCTCTAATTTCTTTGGACTGTCTGTAGTCACTTCAAATTCGTAAATTCATGCACCAAATTTAAAGAGATTAATACAATTTAACAATAGATCTACCGAACAATAAATTCAACGATATACATTGCTTCGTGATAATAACAAGATTGCATCTATTCAAACTTCATTCAATTTTTATTGTAACATGTGGTTCATTAAAGAAGCACATCGGAACATGACTAATGAAAACATTTTTATAACTTCAGTAATCGCGAAAGAGAAAACTAGGGACCAATGAAAATGACTGGTTTGGTAATTCCAGGGTTAATAAACAGTCTCTTTTTCTCTGCAAGGCGATCGAGTTCGAACTTTATTGGAAAATTGAAGATCCTCGATAATATTATTATTCGTTATTATTATTATACCTATTATTAATCGTTTTATAAATATATTTTGAGATAGAGTTCGCTATATTGTCGTTGGCACATTTGCAATCTGTTGCAATTTCTGTTTGCAATTCGCAACCGTTGAATCGCGTTCACCATGATTTTCCAAAACCAACCGGTTCCATTTCGCGGTTAATCAGAGTAGAACCAGATCTCAGACAGCTTTCGCCGGACACAGCTGTCACGGACGAAAGCAGGACGAAAGTGGCCGGCAGCGTGCCCGGCGGCGTCATTATCGAGCTCGACGGTAGATAACGCAACGCGCGTTCGTTTTAAATAATAGAATCGCACGCGACACAAGCCGGCAGGGTTCATGCAGAATGCACCGGGAGAGCTGGCCGGTACGCCGAGGGATTAATTAATTCTTCTTCTTTCCGCGCGTAAACGAGCAACGCTCGTACAACCGTTGCGAACCAGACAGACAGCGGAAAGTGGAAAGAGAAAGAGAGAGAGATAACGCAGGGGTGGAAAACACGCGAAGAGGGCGAGTTGCGGGGGGACACGCGTGAACGACATCCTGTACAGGGTGTGTCGGACCACTATACTTCCATCTGAGCCGATACGATCGTCCCCTGGAACACGAGGGAACGTGATCGCTTTATCGTCGACCAGCAATTGCCTCCGCAAACGATCGACTCTCGGATGCCTTTTTCTGATGAATAATATTGTTCGGGATTTTTCGGTGACGTGGCTGCTGGGGAGCGTCCTGATTAATTTGGCCTGATAGCGTTGATGGAGTCGATAGCTCACGCTCGGTCCAAGGGCTTCCAACCGGCTCCATTTTATAGCTTTCATAATGGAAATATGGTATACCCTCGAATTAATTGCGTGCTGGGGATACTTCCCACGTTTCCTTTCATCGAGCTTCGCCGACGAACGATTTCTGCGTCTTGCTTCCTGAAATTTTAGATCCATCAAAATTTACGAGGTGTACGATCGAAGCTCGAAGATTTTTAAGACTTTCATAGCCTCGGCCATCGTTCGAAATGCTTCAGAAATGAAGAAAAGGGAGTTTCGACGATTCGACCGTCGAATAATTCGTCCAAGTGCACGGCGAATCGATAACAAATGATTTGTGGCGGCTGTACCTCCTGCGCTCACCGACAGAGGGACGATAGGTCCAGTTTCTCGCTAGTACTTCATCCACCTTTGATTCATATATGTCTATACCGTTCTTAACTGCCTTACAGTATCCCACCATTTAAAGCAGAGTCCGCTAGTCAGCCTTACTTTGAGTCCTCCAGCGGACCCAGGACGAAACGCCATCTTCCTTTCTCCTTTTTCTTTCTCTCTCTACCATTTACAAGTCGTCAAAAATTTTTTATGGTTTTTATTATAATACGTGTAGAGCGGCCCTCTAATTCCTGCAGAAGTCTACTCACCAACAAAAGGACAAAAGGACGATTTTCCAGCTAGTATGTGATCTGCTAAACCGTCCTTTCACCACATTTGGACATGCCAAATGTCTAAGGCAGGGCCTGCTAAGTAACCCTACTGACGAATCCTCTAGCGGACCCAGGACGAAACGCACCCCTTCCCCTTTCTTCCTTTTCTTTCTCTCTCTTTCTCTCCACCACATTTACAGTCGCCAAGGACGCAAGGGAAATTTGCAAATCCTTCTAGGACTTCCTGCGCGTTCTTCGACGAAGAAGAATTTTATGTCGCGAAGTTGCGGGACTTGACCGGGAAGAGGCAGAATTTCGAAAGGTAAATGCGGTGTTTTTGGCGGAGCATGGTTCCGCGATTCAAAGACTTCCGCTCGCCGGTGGCATTCAGGGCGGAAATGAGAGGACGCGGGAACGCGTGCGTCCAAGAGGATTAAGAATTGAGGACGGGCTCTCCGGTAGGAAAGTACGTGGAGAGGACACGGTCGTTACGGGTTCTTTTTCTAGCGGGTGGCGGACAGGACGCGTCAAACGCGGCCGATGCACGCAGCTGCGCTTGGTTCACTAATTTAAATTGCCGTTTCGCCGGCGTATTGCTACGAGTAATCAAGCCCGGCCCAGACGGAAGAGGACGGGTCCACACGCGGTGCGGCAAGGCCTTCTAATTATTTTTCGTCGGTAGAAAATTACACGGGGGCCGGTTTGGCTCGACGCCGACGACGCCGCAACGGCCGTCGCGACGCCCGCCGTCGACGACAGGCTTTCGACGGTGTATCCGTGTTTCGTCACGCTCGGGATTCCGCGTCAACGTGCCCGACAATATAAAACGACGTCACTCGAACCGCTTTCGCCGCTTTTCAGACGGTTATCACGCGGTCTACCCGCGAATATCGACGAGCCGCCCCTGCTCCCCGCGGATTCCTACGGCGGAAAGCGTGAAAACCGCGATTCCGCTCCGATGGAGACTTCCGTTTCCCAAGGCGCGGCGGAGACTCCAGACCCTTTTTAAGCCACTATCGATCCGAGTCGGAAAATATCTTTTCGCCCTGCAAGAAACGTCTAACTCGCGACGTCTGGCTGTTACATCGCCGTCCTGCGATTGGACAGTTACAGTTGCCGTGGCTGGAATGCGAAATCCTCCGGAAAACCGTTCGCATACATCGGTGAAATTTATTCGATTTAATTTCAGCGAATTCTTTTAACACTTTAACTGCCGAACTAACAACCTCAAACATTCTACCAAGTCAAAGTAATTTACTTAATGCAGCAACAATTGAAAAGATTTATCACTGGGCCTGGCGAACAATTTTATCGGTGTATATTGTCTTGTAAAAATGACGAGATTTAATTTATTTGGATTTTGAATAGAGGAATTTGTTGAATTTCTAGAAAGGCAATTTTAGAAGTTTTATAATTGTTGAATAAAAAATCGGAAAGTGCCGAGGTGCCTTCGAACTTCGACTTGCATCCAATTTATCGTATTCGCTTTAATTAGGTGTGTTCGTTGAATGTAGCGGTACAGTTGAAAGATCGATGATATTTAAATGAAATCATCGTTGTAGTTCGCTGCACGGATGTTGTAATTAACGTTGATCTGTGAACGAACGTTTGTTAGATACGATTATAAAAAGAACTAGCGAAAAGTAGTGCCGCAGGCAACTCATGTTTGCTAACGGATTATTGTTGAAAATTTAGCGAAATAAGTTCTTGTTAGCCGTTCACGTTTTCCATTTGCGAAATTCTCATCCGCGTGTTAATTTTTTCGAACATCCACCAATTACGCGTTCCATTATCGTACTTTCGCGGAACACGATTTTATTAATTCGCGTTGCCGTTGCGTCCCGTAAATAAATAATAAATATCACCGAAATAAATTCCACGCCCGAACGTGCGATCAACGGCGAATCCGAATAAAGAGAAAGAACGTCGGGACTTCAAAGGAGAGTGTCGCCGATAAAAACTTCTACGCTGAAAAATTCTATTAAATCGTTGAATTTCAGAAGAAACATACTGCTGAAAGTGCAGAAGATTGTATCGTAACGACCGAACAATAGCTCCGGACGAAATTCATTTTTCACTTTACGCATTGTGTAACGTCTAATTAAAAGTTTCACGCTCGGCGATGTATCAACCCTCACAGAGATAAACTTGTAACCCCTGGTAGAACGTCTGCCAAGAACTTCTAACAATAAGAACCTGTTCTACAAAAACTCCTGAATCGCCTCGAAATTTCTATAATCGAAGGGACAACGATTGTCTATTTTATCGAGCACTGGGGGGGCCTAGGTCTGCTCTGACCGGACGAAGCTGTTTTAGCTTATGGCAGTCGGTGTTGAGTAAGTGGTCAAACCACCACGAAGAGGAGACTCGTAAATGATACTCTTCTGGGCTTGGAGAAACCAACTTCGTCACTTAACCCCTTGCCCTAAAGCAACGAGTCAGACTCGTGATCAAGATTTCGAACTGAATCTTCTAAATATGTACTTCCCTAATTTTCTTTAAACGGAAATAACATTTTATAATACAATTTATAATTACACTCATACATACTTATAATTATACATTTTATAATGTAACAACAAATTTGTCTTTTATTTTTGTCGTCCTACGGAGGACAAAGAAAGTCTAGTCACTGTTATTGTAAAATAAATCGCAGGACAAGGGGTGAGGTTAGGTTATGATTTCCATCGCGCATTTTTCGAAATCCCGAACCTAAGGAGCCGAAATAACGGGCAACAAGGGGCCTTAAAAATTAGTGAATTTTATTATATGTTGCGCTTTCTAGAAACAGTTCGTCAATAATTGCGATCTTCAGATCAAGGTAGTTAATCATAACATAAAACGAGAAACGCGTTGCTAAGGTCAAAGTGGGAGATCTCCCCGGTCGGTCGGCTGTGTTAAGAGTCATCAGGAGGGCAAATCGAAGGGACACCGTGCTTTCCGTCGGAATTTGGGTGACAGAATTATTTGTCCATGTTTAAAAATAAATTTGTACGTTGATACATTCGTTGCATTTAATTTAGTCGATATCTGAAGAATACAAGAAGGTTGATACATGACCATGTGCCATGCATTTATAGTTTTCAATAGCTGTTTCGTTAAATAAATTAATTTGATTTTATGGAACTTTCGAGGTCGTCGGTTGGCCAGTTAATGTGTTAAGGCGGGAAAAAGAAAAATTGGTGTGCCCGTCAAGCGAATCCGTCGCCAGGAGAATTCACCAACGATAAGTTCCGCCCCATCCGCATACTATTCCGCGTTTCCAGCGAGACGGTGACGACAAACGTCTGCGTGGCTGACGTCCGTATCATGGGATCGAATGTTTCACGCAAAGTGCACCTTTCGACGGACGCAAATTCTGGGAAAGGAGAATGTCCATTGTCGATGTCGGCCGGAGAATAAAAAGCAGGGAAAGTATATATCCGAGCAAAACCGGAGGAAAGGGCGAGGACGAGAGAGAGAGAGTAAGGGATGAAGAGAAGGAAAGAGGGAGAGGCTTTACCCCCTTGGAGATGGAGCGGCGACGTCGGATCGCATGGCTGACTTGTTACCCCTCATTGAATGCCCAGCATCCGTATAAAGACAATTCTCTTCCGGTCGCTGCTCCTGACGTCTCGAGAATCTATACTTCCAGCGCCATTCATCTTTGATCTGTTCGGCTGCACGCGAGATACACGATGCTCCGCGTCGCGGATTCGACGGGGACGCTCCATTCCGTTCTCTATTTTTCATTCTCCAACCTAAGGGACCCGCTCGTTTCAGGAAATCCATCGTGTCGATAAAAGTCACCGGGAATCGAGCACGTTAGCCGAACCGGGGCGAGAAAAACCTGGCAACAGGAAATTCGTCTTGGGAACCGTTCCCTCTCTCTCTCTCTCTCTCTCTCTCTCTATACTCGAGGCTTCGCCGAATCTATCCGCTAAGAACACAATTAACGCCTTAACTGCCCGCGGTTAGTTCACGGTTTCCGAACACCTCTGATTCCCATCCAAACATAGCCCGTAACGTTTAGAGATACTTCGCGAGGGGATTCGTGCGGTGCAAGTTTGCGATAGTTGCATCGCGCGACGACGCGTGCACGCGTTACGCAGAGTGATGCGTTATTTATAAAAGCGTTCGCACGACGATTCTCGTATCGCGATACCGATTTCGCGTGTCGCGCAAACATCGGCCCCTAGAGCAGAATTTTTCGTGCGAAATCGGTCGACGAAACTGTGATTTGAGTGGTCGCTTTTACACGACGATATTTATTCTTCGATGTATGGTGTCCTATGGTGTCTTGATAAGTGCACGAGTTCCTTAACACGTTGACTGTCGAGCGAATTTTATTTATTTCAGACAAGTTTCATTTATTTCATTCATATAAAGTGATCAGTGATTGATTGATATATTGATAACTAAATTATAATTCTTCTTAAAGATATGATGCATTTATTTTAATCCTAATAATTTAGTTTAATAATTAATAATGCAATTGAGTGTGCTCAAGCCACTATAGTGACACATCGTAATATAAGATGGCATCCGGAAAGCCACTATAGTGGCGCATCGTGCCTAAGAGGTTAAAAGGAGTGCTGAGATTGTCCTAAGAAACTTCTACCTTTGCCAATTCGCGATTCGCTACTACGTGATATGTGATATGTGTACGAGTCCCTTAAAAGAGGTGCTGAGGTTATCCTAAGAATCTTTTACCTCTGCCAATTAGCAACCAATCAATGCGCGGCTATAGCGAACGTATTTCTACTCTGATTGGCCTATGTTCTATCTTAAGAATTTGAGAACTCGAATGAAGGAAAATATTTCTTGAAATAACCCCAGGAATCATTCCTTTTGACGAACTCAAACGTTTTGGATCACCCTGTATATTGTCGTATCCAGGCATATCTTTGAGCGAAGCGTATCTCTTTGAAAATAGATGGGATTGAAATATTATGTATTTGGATTCGGCACAAAAGATGCGCATAAAAAAGGAGCGAAGAGGAAATATTGGATTACTCTCGTAACAAGCGTTCGACACAAAAAGCGATCTTCGCATATATTATTTCGAGAACTGTCGGTTTGTATCAATTTCATTCCGCTTTTATTGCTCCAATTCGTTAATATCATAATCGTTCCTCTCCGTACAGTTTGACCATTACATTTTCACGCATTGTTCCACAGTACGGAAAAAGTCTGTATTGTAATAATAAATTGTTAAACATTTCCATGTTTTCATCTCGAAAATTTCACTTCATTTCCCTTGTAATGCGAGTAAATATACATTATATCTTGCGAACAAAATGAACCGAGTAATTTGTAACCAAAATATTCCTGTGTCTGATAAAATGTCCGAATTCTGAATAATTTCGACCGCGAAGATTTGAACAAATCAATAAACTTCTATTTAACTGCTGCGCCTTCCGATCATTTATTATTTTGCACTGAGAGATCTAAGTTATCTAGTTAATCTAATAGTTACAGAATCATCAAACAGAGCCCACATAGTCGTTCGAAGTTCTCGTTTGATTCGAATCCGAGCTAACGAACAAGTAAAATGTTGTTGGAGAACGCGCTAAGAGTTCCAAAATCAGCTTAGACCGCCGGAGCTCTGAAAGGGCCGAGAGATAGCGCATGGTCCGAGCGATCCACTCGACTTCATCCCCCATGAATGATCAATGGAGAGTTCCGCAAGCCGTGTGCTCCGGGTTCTCCAGTGTTTACATCGTTGAATTGCACGGTGAAATATTCAAGTGCATTACGCAATAAGTACGATTGTAAGGGGACAAGAGCGAAGAACGATTAACGGAATCGAAGGGCGGTCCGGAGGCCGGAACGGCTTAAGACCTCGCATTGTGTACCGGCCACGGATCAAAGGTGGAGAACTACGGTTTAATATCTCGGAAGTACGGAGCCGGCGAAAGGGATAAATTGGAAAGCGGAACGGTGGTCTGAGGGAAAGCGCCGAGGGCGTGAAAGCGCGGCTCGTCGAGCGTGCTCGTGGCGAAGGGGATGAACGGAGAACGCGAGACGACAGGAGAGACAGAGAGAGACAGAGAGAGAGAGAGAGCATGAGCAAGGGAGAGTAAGAGAGGAAAAGAGAGACGACGACGATGCGTGTAGCGGCAATGAGAGAGCCGTGCCGGGGACAATGTCAGCGTCTGTCGACGTCCTAAGATAAAGAGAAAACTCAACGCGGAACGCCGCCGGAACGGTGAAGCCCAGGCCCCACAGAAGACGGCGGTTTTGCCGTCGGATGGAAATTACGTAGGCAGGGCCGCACAGAGGAAGCATCACCACGGAAACGCCCCACGGCCGTTCTGTAATCAAGATGGGTATTACATTTCCGGTAATGTCGTTCCGCAAGTTTGCGCCCCCGGTGCCGCGGATGATGAACTAAAGTGCTGCGAAAAATTCGATCAACCTGCTTTTCCGAACGAACTACCCCCTTCTTCCGACCTTTGTGACTCTCGAAAGGCGGCTGACAAACCGACCTTCCAACTACCGACAATCCTTCTCTGCGAACCACCCCGTGAAACCACTATTAGCGACGATTATCCACGCTTTTCGGGTTCGTCGAGGAGCTCCGGCTGAATCGAAAGTTTTCGATCGCCGACACCCTTTCGGCTGACGAAGGGGATTCATGGAGCGGGCTCGATCGATTCCAATCGAAGAGATCGCATTACATTGACTAGCGTTGTTGAGAGTGCAGCAAAATTATGTGTGTAGAGACTTTCTCATCTGAATTTTGTACTTTCCCATCGGTGGAGATTTGTTTTAAAAATTACAAAGTCAAATTTGTTATTGGTGCATCGTAATCTAGTTCTCGGGAGAATAAATCTTGGAGAAACTCGCTTTCGCTTGAAATATAGTTATAAATTTACAATAATTCGTGGACGAACATCGACACACTTCGAGTCCATCAAAATCGACGAGAAGTTCCATTTTTGAGACATTTATCCAAAATGTGCCTTTCCACTTGACCGATAGTGACACTTTTGACGATGTTCACGTCGATACTATATTTTCCCAATACAAATAAAAATACAAATAATTATTTGTATAATTATTTTTTTGTAAATTTGTATATTATTTGTAAATGATTATAATCGAACATTGTCGTCGAAGGTTTCGCGAAATTCCTCGGAATATTCTGAACATGACGAAGTAACGGAATAAATGATTGAAGACTCGCCGGAAATGCGCAAGAAGATCGAAAAACAATTCCGGAGCCATTTCTGCTTCGGAGCTGCATCTCCGCCAGATTCAACACCGCACGATATGGCATCCACAGTCCGATTGAACTCTGTTTCGTTCACAGATGTTGATTAGGTTGACCTCTAACGCGTACAATCGCGGATACAACGCTCTGTCGACACTCTCGGTTACATTGTCGGACGCCAGTGTTAATTAACAACATTGGTTTTGAAAGATTCGCTAACGAGTCTATCGGTTCGAAATGTTTAACAAAAACTAATACACCGTACAAATATTTCTCCAGACAGAGATCGCCCTCTTGCGCCGCGGCAACTTCAATCATTTATTACAAAAAATACCTATACGAACACTCTCAGCGCTCCCTACTCTTCGGAGACAACCTATCGGAATAGGGGTGGAAAAAATAAGGGAGGCAGATAATAAACGACAAATATTTTGACCCACTGACAACAGATTAATGCCACTTTCAAGCTGGGCGTCTTCCTCTGGGGAGACACTTTTGTCGGGGCGCATCGTCGGCCCGGCAAATTAATTATATACCTGCAAGATTGCTAAAACGTTTCCCGTGTCCGGAACGTAGCAAAACAACCCCTAACAGCCGGTACACGATGACTCTATCCGCGTGGAGGGTTTCTCGAATACAATGTCCACAGTTAGAGTGACCCAAAGGCGAAGTGGCTCGCAAAAAGTGTTTGACAGCGGCTGCTGCCTCGTTGGGACGGTCGTGCGTCCGGTGGTACAGACGTCTGCTGCGACCAGCGCAAAAACATCCCCTTGTCTAAACGTCTGCCAGTGGTCGTCAAAGAGAGAACGGCTTGTAAGCCTCGTCTGTCGCGTTGAGCCGAGGGTATTACGTTTGGGAAGTGGCCTGTAGAATGTAAAGTCTGCGGCACCGGGAAGCCGCGAAGACGGTCACGGGAAACGGATAATCGCGGACTTTCGATGGATTCGATCGGGTTGCCTGAAAATCGCCAAAGATCTTATCAGTTCTCATTGCTGAGGCTGTCGGGTGTAAACCGAGGTGTACCCAGGAGAATTGCTAATTATTTAGAAGTTTGTGGCGGCTGTACCTCCTGCGCTCACCGACAGAGGGACGAGTTTCTCGCTAGTACTTGATCCGCCTTTGATTCGTATATACAACGTCCTTAACCGCTTTTCAGTACTCCTCCAGCCTCCTTCCCCTTCTTCTTTTTCTTTCTCTCTCTCTCTCTCTCTCTCTCCACACCATTTACAGCCGTTAAAAGACTCTTCGTGATTTTTATTGTAGTGTCGCAGAAAAAATAAGGAACCAAACTTATGATGATGGTCGATCGACTGCCGCACTGACCCAAAGAGCCCTCAAGCACCTTTTCCAATTTCCTAACGGCTTTCTAGTCTAGGGGGATCACACATTATTATAATACATGAGGAGAGGTGCTCTACCTAACTACAGAGGGCTTCACACCAACGGAAGGACAAGAAGACGACTTTCTCGCTAGTACCTGATCCTCTAGACCGTCATTTAGCCACCTTTCGACATTCCAGCGTCTAAGGCAGTTTGTTTGTTTATAAAGTTGTTTATTTACCAGGCTTATACAAGTTTAACAATTATTAGAACAATTATTTTAACAATTATTAGTATTTTTTTAACATTAATGCTTATATCTAGAGGTACTAATGTATACAGGCACATTAGGGATTGAAAAATGATTGCTTTTTACCAAGGAGTGGTGGACGCCTCTCCCTCGTGGTTTTTGGTTGTATCTTTACGTAGATATGCCTTTCACAACCGCATATTTGGTTTGTCACTTGCTCCCGAAAAAGCCTTTAGTATGTAGAACGCGTTACACCCTGTCTATTGTGAAATGCAATCAATGAGAAGTTTGTATATGACTATTCTAATGTTTATTTAAGGAGACAAAGGCGAACCGAAATTATAAACAGTTTTCGCCGATAAAAAAGAGATAAAAAAAGATGCCTTGGAGTTGGAGTTAAGACAGCTTCGAGTGCAAAGGGTTAACACCAAATTTCTAATTTTATTTTTCCACGATCGTTGAAATTAACAAAATATTTTCATGCGAAAGTTTTGACTGAATTTATTCATCGAAGCAGACCATACGTGTAGTCACATTCAGTAGTAACATTTATTACTAGCGTCGATAGGATTTCAGGTAGATAAAATGTTAACAGCGTGCAAATAACGCTATACTTCCTGCACGCTAAACAAGTGAAGTTTGTTGTAATCATTACCGATGTGCTTGACGCCTTCGATTCGTTTCGAACAATGTGAAATCGACGCTTATGTGCGCCTGTTGTGTCAACAAAGCGAGCCGAATGGAGCTCCCATACGCGTCGACAATGCAAAGTAAATTTGCACTGCGCTTTCAGGCATCGATAGTAATGAAAGGATTAAGGGTTGCATACGGAAAAATATTTTTATTATTAAAGCGAGTCAATTCGGTCGCATTCGGAACGAGTCCGGTCGATCGATGGATCCCGCTTTGATTCGAATAATCTCGAACGGCGAACGTTTCCGCTTCTTCGATCATTGTTCCCGTCGCGGCAAAAGCGAGAGGAAACCGCGTAGCCTACGAAAGAGGGGAGAGTTGTAGAAGGAAGTAATTTAGTCGGCGGGCAAACATTAGCGCAAACAAAGACCATCCCTCAACGCGCAGTCTGCGAACTCGGTAAATCGGGCTTCTTCTATTACATATATTACTTCAACCCTTCCTCTGCGACAGATTTTGATACGTGCCTAGCAACGTGCTTGTAAGAATGAAACGATGCAAAGACTAGTAGCAAAACTGCTTCGATTCTTCTTCAACCCCTTCCTGTACTTTAACGAGTATGACTCGTGATGAAGATTTTAGCCCGAACATGAATACACGAGTCAGACTCGTGAAATGATTTTTTGCCAGTTACAATGATGATTTAGTTCTTACCAGTACGCCACGAGAGTTGATCATGGTTCTTATAATCTACATTACAAAGCAGTTTAGTTATTGAAATTTAATAAACTCCTACAAAATGTAAAATACGAAAGTTTTAAATGGAAACAATGACAATGAATCCAATGATGGTGACGTGCTTGTGCAAATTAGAAAGCGTCCAAAGCGTATGATTATAGTAGTGAAGTGAGTGGTGAAGAGTAGTGAAGAAAAAGGTACGATGCGTCGATCATGGATTTGGCAGAAAGTAGAAACACAAATCAATCATTTGGAAGTGCTCCAAATCTCATGGAATAATAGCGCCTGTTTCAAATAATTTAAGCGATGATCCAATAATGTTAGAACTATTTTCTATTATATTTGAATCTTTTCTATTATATTTTTTACTAATGATCTTTAGCTTGAAATATTTTGCAACGTTTTTCACGTACGAATACTTAACCCAGCAATCGAATGGCGTCTCCGAGGCGAGACTAAAAATCGTCGCAGTATTCCTCAAAACAACTATACTGTGTCAACGTTCGCATTTAACCAGTTAGCTGTGTTTGACGAGTATATTCGTCATGGAAAATTGGCAGTATTTTGTGTTACGATGAGTATGCTTGTTATACGAAAAATTTATTTACCATTAGCTATTTAAATTGTAATTTTCGCGAAAACTAAAATGCATTCGTAAATTTGAACGTGTCTAGAATTATTTGGAAATAAATCGAACAAATAAAAAGTATAAATAATTTCAGATGGATTCGTGCACGCTTTGAAAAGAGGTCGCCACAGTTAACTGTTTAATGCAAGTTTACAAAGTTGTCCTATGCATATAAAAATCGCAATAAATAAATAAATAACAGGAGACTAGTCGCCACTTGTACACCGTGTTCACGGAGAAAATAGAAAGATCAAATGTAATCGCTAATAAAACAAGCATGCAGCAGCATTAAAATTTTCGTCAAGCATCCGCTCTATTATTTTAAAGCGAAACATTACGTCCATACAAAACAGAGGATAATGATATCTTGAAGAGAGCGTTTGCATGCAGTAGAAAGCCTTATCTTTTCCCAGTCAGAAGACCATTATGTAAATGCACCCTTTTAAGGGATGATCGATGAAAATATAAATTAGATGGCGCTTCTAATGGCCGAGGGAAGACATTGCAACAGTGTTCCAGCTAAAAAACATTACCATCGCCGGTTGATTTTCCAAAAAACCTACACAAAGGGCCGAAAGTACCGATTAAACTCAGCTCGGCAAGAAGAATCCTTCCCGAGTAAAAGCCTCGGCAGGCAGCGTTAACGAAATCGATCGAGGTCGCGAATCGCCTGGCAAGCGTCGTCCCCGCTAACAAGATAAACACCGCGGCTAGGCGGGCGCGTTTGCAGGGTGGCGAAAGGAAAGGAGAATCCATTTGTAGTTTAAAGTTAACGCGACGGGACGGGAGAGCGCGGTGCGGGGTTCCATCATCCGGTTCCCGGGGCTGGTAATAAAACCGTGGCCGTGAAAGGAGAAGTCGCCGTTGAAGAGGGAGAAGAGGAGCTGTGGTAGGACCGAGAGAGATAGAGAGAGAGAGAGACGAAGAGAACGCGAAGGGTCGGTCGGTGGTACAAAAGCCTGGGCGAACGTAAAAATGTTGAGTGCCGTGAACGAAGTGCGAAACCATAACGGCGGAATGAGATCTCGCGAGCGACACCCGCTGAAACAATGTCACCGTCTGGCCCGCCGAAAGCCAAGGGAGAGAAGATCGTCGGGAGACGATGGTGAACGGTGAACGAAAGAGGACGAGGAGGAGGAGGAGGATGAAGAAGAGTAGGAGGATATCCAGAAGCGTCGAAGGAGGTTAGCGAGCGAAAAGGGTGGCGAAGAGAGGCACGGGTGGTCTGGTGGTTAAGCCCGGTGGCTGGATATTGCGCAGTGACGCAAACAAAAACCACCCAGCCCACAAATCCCCTTTCGAGGCTTCGTGTTCCACGGCGAAGAAAAGTCCTCTGACAGCCCTTGGCTCCGCGTCGACCAGGGATGAACGCCGCTATCTCCCCGCAAAACATATAAACTTGGACAGCAGAAGGCAAGAAACTTAATTCACTGGAAAATACACAACAGATAAAGGTCTCTTCTCTGCGAGAGGTGGCTCGCGAGAGGGTAGGGAGAGAGCCGAGCCTGCTCGTCTCTGTTCTTCGTCTTCCTCCCGTTGCCAAACCGGTGGCCGACCGGGCAAGACCGATCTCTTCGACCATATCCAGCCCCTCGACCGCAACCACCGTTGCTTTAATGCCCAGGAAATAATCGTAAATATGTTCAATGTCAACCGACGGCTTTACCCTCCTTTTACTGGCATCCGCTCGCCGGAATAACCGCCGGAGTGCTCGAACGGCCCCGAGACGCGCGGACCGATGCGCCACCGATCCCATTGAAAAATTTATTGCAATTACACCGCGCGATCCCGGGCCGCGACGGTCCACTCTCGTCAATGCCTATAATCCGTTTCTATGGCGCAACCATTGCTGCTCCTGCCACCGTCACCGAGAGCATCGAGCCGAACCGCGTCTATTCACCCGCCATTTACCCCCGACAACCCGTCCCGACTCCGAATTGATCGCGGAAACCTCCGGGTACACGTCCAGGAATTACTCGATTTGGCGGACTGCGAAGAAGTTTATGCGTCTCCGATCCTCGACGGCTGATCGACCGTGGCCTTTATCCATCTGGACACGCTCCCGGGTATTTATCCGCGCAAACTGCGTCGCGTCGCGACGCTCTTCTCTCGTTCCATGAGCGAAAGGCGACGGGGCCCGGGTCCGACCGCTTTCTCGGCCACGACGAACCCGAAACTCCGATCCGTGGTTTACGAGCACGCTGCGGTGCGACGCATGATTTATGCCCCAACCTCGGCTACCGTTTGCTCTTTCGTCACCTCATAAACAACGGAGACACCGGATACCCGTCCGCCATCCCTGTCCGAACGATCGAGCACCGTAGACGACCCGCGATCACTCGACGATACTGCAAGGAGATACTCAGACGTCATTTCGACAGATTTTCCTCCGATCTCCTGCGATTTCAAAATCGGTTTCTGCTTGCACTGATCTTCCAGTTTTCCGATCGTAGGAAGTCGAGTTGCCGTTGCTCCGGAAGAATAATTAACCCTTAGCACTCCAAGCAATTTTAACTGCAAAAACGAAAGATTTCTTTGACCTAAAATAGTTCCACTGTACATGGTTCATTTCCTTTCATGACTATAAAGTTTATTACCATTAATTGTACTTGAACATTTCTATTTTTACTGACATCTTAAACTAAAAACTTGCCGGTTGATTTTTGTGTTAGGTCTGCGAAAGCTGTTTTCGGGAAGCCGCGGCAAGGTGCGCGGCGTTGCAACGGTACGGTAATAATAGTTTTATTCGCAACCAAGGGGAATAATCGACGAGGAAATAGAATGGAAGGGAAGGAACAAGGGTTGGAAGCGACGCGCGCGAACCGCGAATTCGCGAACAACTCGCGTGCAGGTCCGTGGCTCAGCTCAGCTCGGCTCGGCTCGGCTCGTCGCCGTTTCGCGCAAAACAAAAGGCGCACCGAAGCGTTCGCCCCGCGGTGAAAACCGACCGGGTTAAACTTACGTGAAATTAATCCAGAACTCGGGTCCCGACACTCTCCGCTCGGCTTATTATCCCGCGGATGAATATTGTTGCTCATGTGAATACACTAAATAAATTACGACGTTTCAGAAACAGCGGCGGAACATAATTTAATCACATCCCGCGCAAGTGAATATGAAGGTAACCCCCAAAATAATTTAATTAAACGCTAAACACGCAGATGTAACGCGCTGCGGGAAACACATGATCTCGCGTTCTGATGCTGCCATTTTTACGCAACAATTCCACCATCCCATGTTAAAGCAATCGACCGTGTCCGCCGCGGTCTGCGTACGCAATTGTTGATTTTAAATCACAAATTAGTTGACTGACTAACAGCCAGCTCGACCGAATAGCATTGACTAAACTGTAATTGTAACTAGATGATTTATTCGTTATAAATGTATCTCGTCGCTCATTTTCATGCGCCCGTTCATCCATTAATCTTCTGCAAGTCTGCGATGTTTCAAATGCAACGAACCTCTTCAAAAACCATCTTCTTAACACTGGAACTACCGAACAATTAATCCAACGATATACATTGCTTTGTGATAATAACAAGATCGCATCTATTCAAACTTGATTTAATTTTTATTGTAACATGTGGTTCATTAACACTTTAACTGGCTAACCAACAACCTCAAAAATCCTACAAAATCAATGAAATTTATTTAACTAAGCAACAATTGAAAACTTCAATTGTACGATACAAAGTTATTTTTCAACCTTATTCTATTCTCCAGATCTGAATTAAATTTAATACAACGAATATATTAATACAGTAGTCAAAAGAATATGTGCGGCGTTTAAAATTTTCATAGATGCAAGCAGGACGAAATCGTAGACCAAAATCATTTATTAGTAGTCAAAAGAATAGGTGCGACGTTTAACATTTTCATAGATGCAAGCAGGATGAAATCGTCGACCAAAATCATTTTTACAATAGTCAAAAGAATATGTGAGACGTTTAAAATTTTCATATCGAGATTCGCGTAAGGGTTGAAGAGCAAAAGTCTTGCTTATAGCAAACACAAGGGAGTTTTGTTAACTCTTCTACTCGCTTGTACAGTCTAAAATATGTGACCAAAAGTCCAACACAGCAAACTCTTCAAAATTTTATGAATTTATTTGATTCTCCACTTGTTTCCAAATAATGAGTCAAAGGTGGACATAATTAACACTTTAACTGTCCAATTGACAACCTCAAAAATGCCACAAAATCAAAGTAATTGATTTAGTGCGGCAACGATTGAAAACTTAAAATGGCTGACAGATAGTTGTCCTTCAACCATCCAGATATGAACTAAATTAAGTGCAACAAATATATTAACGTACAAATTTATTTTTAAACATGGACAAACAATTCTGTCACCCATATATGGGTGACGTGACAGTCAATGTGTTAAAGAAGTACATCGAAAAATTACTAATAAAAACAGTTTTATAACTTGAGTAATCGCGAAAGAAATAAGTAGAGACCAGTCATGTTGACTGGTTTGGTAGGTCTAGTGTTAAAAACGCGATAAGACGCGCGATTTCTTTTCCCTTTCGAAGAACGTAAATATTTACTATACCCTATCGGACGCAATCCATTGAAACCTACAAAAGCTAATAAAAAAATTCGCAAACAACGTCCTACAAAGAACACGCGAATAATCGTCAAGAGACGTAATCGAATAATTCTTAAAGGTAAAACGGACGATTCGCAAAAGTCAAAATTAATTTTTGTCCGTTGCCCGCGGAATGCCGGTAATCCTCTTTGACCGCCGTCATCGCCCGTCTTCGCGGCCACCCCCGCTATATTTTTCATCCCTGGCGTATAGAGTGGTCGCGTCGATATTTAAAAAAAAAAAAAGAAAAAAAGAATTGAACAGTACTCGATACATAGCCGGACAAACTGGTTGCTCGCCAATAAGGGTACGCGGTATCATTGCGGCACGCATACCGATCGCTTCAATTTCACCGACCCTTCCATCGAACTTCAAAAGCTTTCGCATTTTACGTCACGCACCGCGCCGCATCGCATTACGTCTTCCTTTCTGCCGCGTTCACAACGAGATCAAACGACGGTCGGAATTCGAACGAGCTTGCAACCGGGTCCGGGGCTCGCGGTATTTATTTTAAAAGCGGCGGGGGTTGCCGGGAACGAACCCGGGGGTAGTTTTCAACGGAACTTCGGGAATTACCGGCGTCGTAAATAACGTATCCTCCCTTCTTCTCGGTCCTGTGACACGCAAGCTGGAAAGAAGATCCGGGACTGATCATTTTACGCAAGACCGC
The DNA here is from genome assembly GCA_028453745.1 of Agapostemon virescens. NCBI lineage: Eukaryota > Metazoa > Arthropoda > Insecta > Hymenoptera > Halictidae > Agapostemon > Agapostemon virescens. The sequence goes on from CM052087.1 coordinate 8,682,869, forward strand.
GGACTCCGAAAAATTCCGGATAAATAACTTACAATCTTCCGCGTTTCGGCGGCTGAATTATTCCTGAACACGAACAATGCATTGATTCATTGTACGCGGCACCGCTGAATTACGTAGCTTGAAGTTCTTCTTCATCAGCGAAACAACAATGGCTAGTGCGCGGAATACATCGCCCCTCGATTCGCTTCGGTAAATTAATTACTGTTTACGACACGGTGACGCTTTCGAAAAGTCCACGCGAGGGGCACTTCAACGAACATGTTACAAACGATGACGGGTCATTCGTTAATGCTTCGCAGAGTTTCTTTTTAACCCTTCGCACTCCGAGCAATTTTAATTTCAAAATCGAGACACTTTTTTTTTATGCAGTTCCCTTGAACGCGGTTCGATTTCTTTCGTGCGTATAAAGTTTATCACTGTTACGCGTAAGCACGATATTTCAATATTTTCAATTTCAATCCGTCTGAATCCGTCTATGGGTGACATGGCAGTCAAAGTGTTAATCGAAATCGGATTTTCGCATCTGAATATGTTCCCGTGCAAGAATCAACTGGTGTGTGTCTGATCACGGTCGACTTATCTACTTCTTGCGAGAGCCAGCAAATACACAGATGGTCAACGATTATGTTGCTTGCGAAGGTGTCAGTTCTGCGATACCTTCTTCTCAGCGTACAAGGGATGTCGCTGAGCACCTTTGGTCGCGTAATAATTACACGATCATTGTGGTTGCGATTTTCTTTATTTTCACTTCGGAGTATTCGCGATTTCTATGGTTCGAGTTCTGTTCCGTTCGCGGTGTCTGTATTCGTCTGGTTACGATTTCTTGTTAGTCTTTGAGGAAGAAAGGGTGATGTTTAAAATGACAAAGTCTACGTGCAAGTTGCCTCAACTCAAATTTATTCGACTTGTGTACGGGGGCGATTCGCGGAAGATCTCGACTGTCCGATGGACGCGGAAGAAGCGATTTTGGAACGACTCGAGTAGCTCCTAGAAAACTCCCTTAGAAAAAGACAAAAATGAAGGATAGATGGAAAACGGAATAGTGGGGGAAATGGAAAATCAGAAGTGGAAAACTGAGGAGAAATTTTGTAGCAGGCATGTGTCATGAAAAATAGAAAGTAGCGGAAAAAGGGAATAAAGGAAGGATCAGGCCTGCGCCAAGCCTGGTCGCCGGATGCGGACCAGGACTGACCGGACCTGTGAAAAACGTTGAACAATAGGACCAGGATGTAACGGGAAAAATGAGAAATATTTGTGACTGAAAGACAGCTTCGTGACCGCCGCGACTCTAACATCTTACGATGCAAATCGCGTACCGCTACGGTCGTTTTATCACTGGGCCTGGCGAACAATTTTGTCGGTGTATATTGTCTTGTAAAAATGACGAGATTTAATTTATTTGGAGTTTGAATAGAGGAGTGACATGGCAGTCAAAGTGTTAATATCCGTTTCCCATGTAAAAAAATACAGTTAAACTATAAAAATCGTGGAAGACCGACGAAGTTCGAAAGCAACGCAGCGCCGATTTTCAACATTAATTTGAATATCGTCTGGTAACAAGTTCGGCGGATCAGCCGGCAAAGGCAAACGCCCCGGCATGCACCACGGGATGCTATTACACAAATATTAATGCCGATCATCCGTCTGGCAGCCAGAGAACGGCCATGTGCAACCGAGAAAACTGCACCGAACCCTCGATGACTTTCACCGCGATGTTGGCTGCAGCCGTGTTTATACAAAAAACATTTTAAGCCGCAAAACTGGTCAACCCCGACGGGCAACAAAATGAATACAGAGTTTGATAGTAATGTTTACAATTCGCGGGGATTTTTAGTAAATGCCTGGCGGCGGCTTGATATGCAAATTCCCGGGAAAAATTTCGCCGACGGTTTCCCGCGGGCGTGTCCCCGTGTGAACGCCGCATTATCATTTCCCGGGGTCGCGTTTTCCCGGCACGCATACGCAAACACGCACGCACGCACGCACGCACGCATGCACGCGTGCGCGCGCGTTTATTCGTACAAAGAACACGGGAACGATATGTACGCGGTTCCGACGACATCAAAGTGGAGACAGAATTTTGCTGTGGGGCTCTTTAACTCGATGTTATGCGAGGATCGAAAGGACCGCGTTATGCGCGCACATGGGGAAATTTCGGTGTAAATCGAGGAAACGACGGGAAGTACGGGGACATGCGAAAATTAACCAGCCGACTTTTCGACGCCGGGAATAGCTACGATTTTTTTTCCGGCCATTATTAGCATGCGGAATTTATGAAAGTAAAAATTATTTCCTACCGTCATGCAAGAGTTATATTTTATTTTGTCTGGAAAATTCGGGCCGATTTATTTTTATTTTTAATATTCAGTGGCTGATAAAAGTGTCCGGACACTTTTTAAATCTAAAGAACTTTTTTGATATTGGATCAGACGTCTTGAATTTTCTTGAGCAATTAGTTGCATTAATTTACTAAATGATATGCGAAATGAATTTTGTACATATTAGAATTGGTATGAATTACATGACGAATAAAACAGGAAGTTTTCAAATATTTTTTACTTGAGCCACGTATTAAAAATATTGAAGATGCATCTGGTAAATCTATGATAATTATACACGTGCAGGAAAATTCATGCTCGCTACAATTTTACACAATTCTTGGTCAGTTTCTGCTTAAACTCCACAAATTCTCACATCTTTCTACGCATACCATTTTTTCCCGCGTCAATTGATTGAAATTTCCAACATGTGTAAAATTAACACAGTTCTGGAAAACGCATATTTTAAATTTTCTTTACGAGTCGAAGTACAAATATTTTACAAAATGTCTTTTCTACTTTTCCATGTAGTTTCTACCAATTGGAATTATTTCAAAATTATTTTTGCATATCATTTAGTAAATCAATGCTTCTAGTTGCTCCAGAAAAGAAGTTTGGTCCAATCTCAAAAAAGTTATGTAGATTTAAAGAGTGTCCAAATACTTTCGTGAGCCACTGTATGTATACCGAAACTTAAATACGTTGCTTTTCAATCTTCCGTCAAAATCAGCTCGAACTTTCATTCGACTCGACTTCGACGAGCATTTGATGCGATTCCGCAGCGGTTTTCTTCAAATGGTAACAGAAAATCAATGCTGTCCGTAAATCGTAGTCTTCAGGCACAAAACACGACATATTCAACGTTATTAAAAATTATGCTGTTGTATGAAACTTGTATCGACGTGAGTTGAAAATTTTTATGAGATATCAATACAGGAAAATGGCTTCCATGACACGGTTTGGCCAAATTCCGGTTTTGTATTTACCGATCTGGTAAATTTCCTTCAACATTTAACAATAGCAAAAATTTGCAACTAATATTCAATGAAATTGTTTGCCAAATTGTTTGCCTGTCCACTGCTTAAAATTGCACCCACTCATTTCTGTTATGAATACTTGAAATCCGCAGTCTAGACGTAATTAACCCATTGCACTCGAAGCTGTTTTAATTCCAAAACATTTGATCCCATGACATTTCCTGTGACCTAAGATATTTTCGTTTAATACTTCGACGGCCATGTCACGAATTATTTATATCGTTTCTAAATGAATTTTAACGTTGATATATTTATTGCATCAAAGTTGATGGTGATCTAGAAAGTGCAAGAAGGTAGCAGGAGTATTCTACATTATACATTTTATTTTTTCAATTTTTATTTCATTCAACATCTCACTTCAATTTTGTAGAATTTTCATGTCTGTTATCTTGGCAGTCAACGTGTTAACATTATGTTCTAGTTTTTATACACATTTGGCTTTTTATCAATTTTTTTAAATACAAATATGTAATAAATACAAAATTATTTTAAATTGTGATTGAAATTGATACGAACGTGGCGATGTGAAAATTGTTTTAAACGTGGTAAAGTAACGTGACCATTTGACAATTTTAGTTCAACAATGAAGTTGCCACTGCTTTCACATCGTTAGTCGGTAATTGTTAATCGACAGAGAACCGAATGAGCAACGACTTTTAATTAAAACACAGTTTATTATAATTTGTCGGTTGTACAGATGAGTTCGATCGTGAAATCGAGATGGACGAAACATTTTTCCTGTTAAAAATGAAATTCGATCAGCCGCTGCAAGGAAATCATCGTCAGAGAAATTCGTCGAACGATTTCGTCCGTTGCGGTCGACGCACGCGATGTAAAACACGATTTTGTTTCGCCGAAACGGATATTTTCAGGATGAATTCAGGATTTGCCTATAAGCTGGAGGAAAATGTGTCGAAAACGGCGATCGTTTTCAAAACGAAATGGATAAAATCTTTTAATATATTTATGAAAGTTTTTCGATTCGCGAACGGTAAAATCCAGTGACTGGACCAAAATCGCGCGGACGTGTTCGTGTTACGAATTTAAATTGCAAATTTAAAGTGATCAGTAACCATAGCAACATATCGAACAATGTTTTATCCGATTGTCCTTTATTGTTACCTTTTACAATGTAACGAAACTTTTGATCAAGAATAAACATTTTTTCCCGGTTTCCCGTGGAAAAATGCGAACCGATTGAAACAAAGTAACAAATTAATTTTCTATATTTTTGCAGTACCATTTTAATCGCTTACCACGCGCGCGCGCGCGCTCGTACACATCGTCGCAGCGAACTAACAATGTAACGCGGCCGAAAAAATATGCGAGATAAACGTTGCCGAATGAAATTGTCTATAATAAAATGCCTTTGTTTCCCGTCCGATATTTCGCGCGAGCCTCGTAAAAATCGCGGAACTTCGGGCAGGCCCAAAGGAACAAAAACAACTAGTTCATCGGAACGCTGTTGATAACGAATAGAGGAAAGTTGCCCATATTGCGAGCCGCCGCGGCCGACGGACCCGGCGAAACGCGGGCACCGTCGAAATTAAAACACAGCAATGTCAGAAAATTATTCGCGTTTAATCGGAACGTTTCTCTCCGCCAATCAACGTCGAATCTCGCTTCCGGAACTAATTTACATCCGCCGTCGCGTCGCGTCATGCGGAAAACAGTCGGCGCCCGGCGGAACGGTTCAAAGGTGAAAACACCCGCGTTGAAAGTAATGGGAACAAAGGCGATTGTTGATGCAATTAGCGTGGGACACGTGTACGCGTTTCAATTAAATTTATTACGCGGATCTGTGTACTGTAATAATTGAATGACAGTTCGGGGGTGGAAGGCCGGCGAACGAAATGCAAATACGGAAACATTCGTAACGAAAATAACAACGATGATAATAGGTAATCATAGGCGGGCAAAGGGTGAAAGAGCGGGGACGAGAGGGGCCACAGTAGAATAAGCTGAAGAGAGAGAGAGATAGAGAAGGGGGTTGGAGGGGGAGGGCAGAGAAGAGAGGGTGGAATTATTAGTGTAATTTATGGGTCACAACGGTGCGCGAAATTGAACGAGCCACGGGACTCCGTGCACACTATAATTAGCGAGCCAGAAATAGGATAGGCCATCAATGTTCTTACGGCCATTTGCCGCTAATGCAATGTTACCTATGTATATAAGACGTTGTCAGGAAGTTCGTTGGCGCTGTGATCGCTCACGCTCGAGAAAGTAAACTTTTCTCCAATGAAAAGCCGCCGCCTCTAATGGTCACGTTGCTAAAGCGAGCTTTATCATCGACAGCGTTGTCATGGCCGACGTTCAAAGGCTGTCTCGTATCGATGACACGAAAGGCGTCGCAAGTTACTTTCGCGTAGACACGATCTATTAACGAACTTCTCGCACCGTCCTGTTTAACGAGGCCTTTCATAAAGACTTTCCGCCGCTAAATTTAATCCTTGATACCTGGTTCTGCAGTGCTGACAATATTCCAGTGTCATGTTCCGGAGGAAACATCGCTCTCGGTCAGCAACACCGTCGCCACCGGCGACAAACATACCCGCGTTACTGGCAACTGAATCAACGGCCATCGCAAGGGATTCGGATTTTAATAGACCCATTAAAAGGAACATTCGGAACTCGAAACTTTTTCGGAAAGATCCTCAGAAGACGCGAAATAATAAATTCTCTATAGACCTTCGCAGAAAAAGTCAGGGACACTTCACTCGAAACGACTCGCAGAGCCTGTAAAATCACTTTTCAAAATCAGTTTCGAGGAACCAAAGATTCTCTAGGACTCTTTGAGAAACCTCAGTCCCATTTATTCAAATTTATTTTCTCCCGCGAATCCCTCCAGATCGTGACGATTCCACGATCAGACAGCCATCGATTCTCGAGTAACCCTGAAACGCAGGATCTCCGCGAGACCGATCGGTCGGCAACGGATTAATCGTTTATCCAGTATCGGAATATTAATTATTCGGAACACGGCTGGCAGCCGAATAAACCGCAAGTTGCGCGCACGAAAACATTAGCTCGAGGATTTCGATATCGAAATGAAAATTCGCATTAAAAAATTGAAACTCTCCAGCGGCTTACCCCGTTTGATATCCGAGCGTTTAATTCGAGCAGCCGTGCCGGGAATTTCGCGTAGGCGTTACCTCGACGAAAGCTTCCCCGGCGACCAAAAATAATGCGGCTCTCCCTGAACGACAATGGTGTATTTATTCTGCGAGGCTACGGGGCACAATGGCGAGAGGTTATATTACGCGTTAAGCGACCGTCCGGAGGGGTTAAGAAAGCAGCACGACCCTTTTTTCCATCGCGTCGCCCAATTGAGATCACAGTTGATCTATTTTAATGGCGCACTTCGGCGAGACACTTGAATCACCTCAAAAGAGGATGCTAAGAGACGGTGGGATCGAGAGGGGTTGAACAGAAAGCCCGGAAGAACGGGGGTGGACAGGGGTGGAACGCTCATCCACGGTTATTTCTTGGCCGAGGACTATCCCTCCGAATGCAGGTCAGGGTGCTACGATCGTGGAACCCTCGCTGAACACGAACAATCGCTTCGAAATATATTTTATCTTCGGGGATCGAGCTTCGATTATGGTTCCACCCCCGCGTGCTTCGGTGCTTCTTTTTTCTACTACTCGAGTATTCGAGCGTCGTCGTTCATTCGTTGATCAGTTGCCGCGCGATAAGCCGTTTTGTATCTTGAGGCTACTTCGAGGTAGACATTTATTTCGATGGTCGACAGAGTACTCGTTTATCTTTACACAATTAGACAAATCTTGGCAAATTCGGAGCAGATAACATTTAAAACAGTGGGAGAAG
>CM052087.1:8691500-8733013 GCA_028453745.1 Agapostemon virescens
TCTCTCTCTCTCTCTCTCTCTCTCTCTCTCTCTCTCTCTCTCTCTCTCTCTCTCTCTCTTCCTCTTGCTTCTCTAGCTTCAAGCACCCCACGAGTGCTCGATCCTGCACCGAACTGCGCGCTGAATTTCTAACGTCCGACTCTGCGAAAGAAAACCAACGAAAACGATTCGCAGGGCTGTTTCGAGAGGGGGGCGAATAAGGGGAGACTCCCGCGGGGGCGCGAACGCGCTTTCATCGCGACCGAACGTGACGAATTCACGGCTGCGACTCCTTTATTTGGGTTTTATCCGGAGTTTATTCAGTTAAGCAAAGATGCTCTTGGCTTTCTTACAGTCATCCCATCGATTGGTAACCAGGTTTCAACCCCCTCCGCCGACTATGGTTGGAGGAAATCGAGAAAAGCGAATCTCGAATGGAGTATCAAACCGTTTTAAAGCAATAAACAGTTTCGCATGGGGATCCCTTCTACGGAGCGCATTCGTAGCATCGAAATGGTCTACGTTTCTACGTTCTACGTATTTGCAGTTCACGTATTCACGGTTCGACTTTATCTTAGACCGTGGAGCTTAGCCTGCGAAGAAACCGCACCGACACGTAAAACGTATTCAGGCATCTTCTTTATCCGTTACGATACGACGATTGTAATTCAAGATATTTGTATCGGGTATCTCCTTTATCTCTTATGACACGCCGATTGTAGTTCAAGATATTTGTATCGGAAGAGAAGTGGAAGAAGAAACGGAAGAAGAAACTTTTCCAAGGTTAAATGTAAACCGTTTCGAGGTCGCGGCGTCCTTTTTACAGAAAACGCGCGTCCCTTCATAGACCTGAAGACGCAATAAGGACGAATAAAAGCTTTTGTGCGGAAAGAGTACTGCGATCTCTTTCTTTGATCTTCGAAAAGTTTTTCCATTAGCAACACTGCGCTTTCCGAAGCATTCAAAAGATCCCGAGCCACGGTCGTTCTGTCGCGTCGTTTAAGTTCCGGAAAATACAAAGGATGTTGACATATCTTGCGTTCGTCTGATACTCATTTAGTTTAAAATAATGTGGTGTGAAATAACTGATGAACTCATTTTTTTTTTAATTTTGACGTAGACCACTTTCATAATTATGGGCACATTTCTTCTCGTTCTAAACCAATGTTTGTAGCTGCAATGTGATAAAAATGAGAAACACAACGGATCACCGTTAAACGATGCGACGAGAATCATTTCGCTGACTAGTAAACGACCAATTGCATTGGAATCTGCACCCCTCGGTCGAAACGCAGGCAAGGGACGAGGAAGGCAGCAATTCCGCTACCATTACCGGAAAGAAAAGAAGCAATTGCGAAGGGTCTGCGATCTGTGCCGGCGGAACTGGGGCCGAAAGTTTAATCGGTCGCCCGTGTGTTTCGCGCAATTTCGCGCCGCTCGCCGTATTACGCGGCCGAATTCTTCAGGCGGAGTTTCGCGCAGCAATACGTTCCCGGCAATTTCGACTTGTTGCGAACAGGTTCTCGAAATTATTCCGGGTCTCCTGGTCGGCCATCAAACGAGTGGATTCGGAAATTTACACGGGGGGGATGGGAGCGAGCGAGTTCCGCTGGCAGTCTTGCTCGAACAAGAGGGAAACTCGACGCAATTAGCATGCGTCGGAGTTGGCGCAACATTCTTTTCATCGCACTGACAGTCCCGGCTATAAATAGCGTTCCAATTTTAAACGAATCCACCTACCCGCTCTCCACCGAAAGGACCGTCTTATTCTCTCATAGATCGGACGACGATGGAATTTCAATTTCCGGAACAGGAGACCTTGACTTCTCTCAACCACCGAGCGAGCTAAAATACTGTGAGCCGCGAAACCGTTCGATCGCTATTCAAATTAGAATAATTTCTTTTAGAATCGAATCTCACTTGATCTTTTTCAGCGAATAGAAACAGTGAGTTACTAAATTACGTGTTAACCAGTTAACTGTGGCGACGATCTTTTCAGAGGGCGCGCCTACAGTGGCTCGCAAAAGTATTCGGACACTCTTGACTTTTCTTGAGCAAATTTAATAAAGGATATGTGAAATGAATTTTGTAAATATTGGAATTGCTATGACTTACATGACCAATAAAACAGGAAGTTTTTAAATATTTTTTACTTGAGCCACGCATTAAAAATATTGAAGACGTATCTGGTAGATTTATGATAGTTATACACATGCAGAAAAATTCATTGAAATTGATCGACATACACATACGTGCCATCGAAATCATCAGGTATACAACAAGAAAATGCAATATCATTGAATATTGCATAACATTTCGATTGATGTTAGAAAGTTTATCAGAATTATCGAGTTACTTAAAAAGTCACTTCGTCGAACGTTTCTCAAGAAAATCGACGTGCTCGTAAGATGAATACACATCCATAACAAGGATATCTCTGGAGATGATCGAAAATCATTCGAAGAAACGGCAACATATTTCAACGATATCGTGCGTACAATATCTGACAGTAAAAATTTAACGGGGAAACTTTATTGTTCGAAGGAGGCTCTAGCAACAATGAGGCTTCCTGTTCCAAAGGCTCGCGTCCAGGGTAAGTAAGATAAAGTAAAGCAAAGGGAATCCAATTCACATTTCGATCACCGAAACGAGTGTACGAGTCTCTTTTGTATTCGGCGGACGCCGGTAGTTTTCAGAGGGGGTGGTTAAAGGGGTATAGAACACGGCGAAACAGGGGTAGTTTAAACGATCGAGTAAACAGAGACTGGGTCACGTGCAGCTCGGCTAGAGCAACCGATATATTTTCGCTGATAGAAACCGAGGGCCCGGACACAGCACTAACCCGGAGCTTAATGAACACATCTTCCGCTAATACAGTCCATTAACAGCAACGAGATATTAAAGAGCAACGATCCGATCGTAAGGAGGCAACGCGAACGGTATTGCCTAGCGATTTATGATTGAAATCGTTGATTACTCGTCCGAAGCCGATCGTTAACAAGTATCACGATGGTTCATCGAATAATCTTCGTTGCCTGACTTCAAGGGATTCGATTAAAATATTTATGCGAACGATCGAATGCGATTAATAACTAAACAGAGTCCCGCTTTGTGCGATTGCGATTCGATCGCTCGTTATCCGGTTGACATCGGATATCTAATTGGCAGCCGGTCGTATCTCCTGGAATTTAAGATACCATCAAGCTGCTCGTTATTAAAAACAATTACGACGGCGTCGCCGAAAGTTACTACAGGCTTCGTTAAAATTTAATCGCTTTAATAGGAAGCGGTTTCCGGTGTTGGTAGGAAGACCCTATTCGCAACGCTGCGAACAAGCTGACTTCCCTGATTTCCGTTTAAGAAATTCTCGGCTGGTTCTCTTCGAAACGAAATAATTTGCCTCGCGTGTTTAACCGTTTGAGTCCCAAACAACGCGATCGCGCTGCTGAGATTTTATTTCGAGTAAACCCAACACATTTCGAGCATTGTGGACAACTGATGGTGCGTCCCTTTTAATGTAGATAGTACATTTTACAATAGGTAGAATAATACTATAATAATGCAATAATACATTACAAAATAAAAATTTTTATTTCATTGTTATCTCCTCAATAATTTTCATCGAACAAAATTTGAAATTTTTCTTCGATCACTTTGCAACTGCAATAAATCTGATGGAGCTATGAGAAAAGGACAACCATCACGTTACCTAACACATACGAGAAGCGCTATTGGTCTGATTGGGATTTATCGATATAAAATAAACAAAGCGCTATCGCGCCGCTTGGTATTTCTCGACATAAAGCAAAACAAGCGCCATCGTGCTATTTGGGTCTTTTCGTACTCATTTAGAGAAAGGTGTGGTTGCACTATTTGGGATTCTTTGACAGTGCTCTTTCAATCGACTCAAACGGTTAAGGAACGTGGAGTAATTTTGAGAAATGCGAAGTAGAAATCGAGACACGCGTTTAAACGTGTACGTGTACAATGGAGATTGAAAATCGTCAAGCAATTTGTACCGTTTTATCAGGAATTAACCGAACGGATAACGTTCTGAATACTTATCGGCTTGCGCCATTGATGAGCCTAAAAGGTTCGGAGAAGGTAGAACAGTAACAAATGGGACTTCCAATGAAGATTTACGGGTTAAAATTCTAGATAGCTTCTATGAAGAACGATGTCCCGCACGTTCGGATAAAACCGAAGTAAACATGCTCGTTCATCCAAAAATTACGATGCGTATCATTCTTGTAAATGCAGTTTCCAGTGTGGATACCTCATAGATTAAGCAAATATTTTTAACTCCTCGTGTTTGATTTAAGATAAGTGAAATCTAAATTCTGTCTCCAGCCAAACTAATAAAATAAAAAGTATAAATCATTTCAAATGGACTCGTGCATCTCCGTATGCTCTGGCTAGAACTCTTGATTTTTGCTACACACATACAGTGGCTCACGAAAGTATTCGGATACTCTTTAAATCTAACTAACTTTTTCAAAATTGAACGAAACGACTTGACTTTTCTGGAGCAACTAGAAACATTGATTTACTAAATGATATGGAAAAATAATTTTGAAATAATTCTAATTGGTAGAAATTACGTGGGAAAGTAAAGAAGACATTTTGTAAATCATTTTTATTTCAACTTGTAATGAAAATATCTCCTACAGTCGCCAATGGATGAACAATTGGAAGACTTTCTCGCTAGTACCTAATCTGCCTCCAATTCATATACACTTGCTCGCGAAAGTATTCGGACACTCTTTAAATCTAACTAACTTTTTCAAAATTGAACGAAACGACTTGACTTTTCTGGAGCAACTAGAAGCATTGATTTACTAAATGATTTACAAAAATAATTTTGAAATAATTCTAATTGATAGAAATTACCTGGGAAATTATAAATAACTGCACCGGCAGTCTATGATCTTCGGTTTGCGATCAAATCCTGCGATCCTCGCGGGAAAACGGTTTTCAAGAATTTTTGCAAACGACCGACGCGTTAAGAATCGGTAATAAAAAGGTAATATTGATATTTCGAGGGTTCGGGTGGCGGCGTATCGCGATAATCGCACCCGATACCGTTGACAGCAGAATTTCGCCCGGTTACAATTTACCTGGCCACTTAACTTCTGCGACTGGGATCGTTTGCACGGCTGTCGCGTCCCGTCGTGTCTCGACTTTTAAGCGAGCGCCGTTGACCACGAGGCAACGATAAAAACGCGCTGCTTCTTTAGTACCGGTTGGGAGAATAAATATTGAAGAAGCGACAGAGAAGAGGGAAAAAGAAGCTGCGGAGGATGGGGTTGGCTCTCGTAAGAACGAGAGATGGGGAGAGGGGAGAGGACAAAGGATCAAAGGAAAGAAAGTAGAGGAGGAGAAGGAGAGGCGGCGGCAAAGTCTTCGCTCGATTAAGTGGAGCTCTCTTCGTTACTGTCGGCCGTAATTAACAATGTACATCCGCAGCGCTTAGAAGATAAATGGGAAAAGATTATCCCTAATTATGCCACTATTTTTCCGCCCGCCCCTCTGCCCGTGAAACCACTCCCTCTTTCTCTTTCTTTCTCTCTTAACACCCCAACCCCCGTTCCTCCAGCTTTCATGTAAATTCGGGCTTAATTAAATATCGACTGACGGTCCCTTACATCGCGAAACTTTCCGGTTCTTTTTTCATCTCTCTCCCTCTGTCTCTCTATCTCTATGTCTCTCTTTATCTGTTTCCACCCTCGTACCGTATATACGATATTAATAATGGCAATATAAAGTCGTGTTATTATTAGCGCAAAGTTCCATCGAACGGCAGCGCGTTTAATGAGATTCCCATCGATCCGTTTTTCTTCTTTGCACTGTCCCCTCCAGCATCCCCCCTCTAAGTCCCGTCGAAGCACCATCTGTCCCGATGTGTATCGCGGTTTACTTTGAAAATACATACACCCCGATGAGAAAAATTCCGCTCGGACCCGGGTAATTGATTAGGGCCGAGAGCAAGGAACGCGTTCCGGTGTGTAATGAGTAATTGGACGGGGATGAAACGCCGAAAACTTTCAATGCGTCGTCGTCTCTCCTTTTTTTCTGGATCTATAGGACCGACCGCGCCAACCCAGGGGTGTAGCCTACGAAAGGACTCGGTGGTGGGGAGGCAGACGCTTTCATCTCATAATTACAGGCTCCTTTGTAGGCCCTTGACCCGGAATGTAAATAAACCGGGCAGACCCGCCTCCGGGGGCTACCATTCCATTCCGAAAATAATCACGCTTGTTTGCCATTATATTTTTCACCTGTCGTCCACCTTGCCCACCTGCGAACGAATTAACGTGTGCCGTTGACGTGCAACGAAACGACGATCGCCTCTCCTAGCTCCTGACGTCCCGAGTCTTCCGAGACGTCGTGCGCAACATCCTCGAAAATTGTTGCCGACATCCTAGAACACGACAGCTTACCTGGCCTAACGGAGCCTTCGATCGTGATAGACAAACTGGGATACCGATTTTCAAGTTTCGGCAAAAGGTGTTTGTGAACTGTACAGTGTTTTGTAGTATGCGGTTTAATTTATTAATCCTTTGATCCTTGATACTTTAATGGCGCTTCTGAGGCGGCACGAGAAATTGTCATATCATTATTCAAAACTATTTTTATATAGATACATTTCCATTTGAGAAGTCAGTAAAAATTGAAATGTTTCACGTTTGAGTAATGGTAATAAGTTTTAGATGCGCGAAAGGAAACTAATCATGTATTTGGTTGTCCGGAAAGTTCCTGCGTTTTAATTGTTATTTTTAATAAAATCAACGGTCCTGACAACTCGATACAATGGACTTAGTCTAAGTGAAAATATATCTCCATTTTGGAATTAAAATTGCTTGGAGTGAAAAAGGTTGACTTTTTTAGTACTGACCGAAATGTTTACAATGAAAAATGCTGAACGAAATTTGTGATGCTTAATCCTCGGACGATGGACCATTTTTAGAATTTTATGATATTTAAGACTATTCACATTTGCCGATCGTTTAAAATATATTTTTGACGCTACTTCTGACGGACACGTTAATATTTTCGTTGATCTTAATATAACAACTATTTCTTTAATATAATCGCTAAAATGGGTATAATTCAATGACGGTTTTGACAGTTTCAGTGAAAATAGACTCCGGAAACCGCAGTCGAAGGGTTGAGACGAATCCATGAATTGGAATAAGACTGTAATATTATTAGAAATCTATAGGTTAAAACAGGAGAAGATATCGATTCTACTATTATTAGAAATCTGTACATTAGAATAGAATGATCGCTTTTCGAAAATTAAACGACGGCGTACCGTTGTTTCGCGCTGAAAGGGTTAAGCGAAGAGAGCGCGTACATCTATCGTGGCTCACTATTCAAAATTCCAGGCAATCTAGCTAATTATTAACGGTACATTTAAGATTACATAGAACAGTCAGACGGGGGCGTTTATTAACACATGCCTGAATGACTTGCTAAAATTCTTTCGACACCCCACTTCAGTTTCCCCACTCAAAGGGTCAGCCCTTTACACTTGAATGCTCGTGCGATTACTTCGCCATTGTTACGCTAATTCGAGAATATTTCTGCCTTCTTTGTCTCCGTGAAATTTTCAAGCGATTCTACACAATGAAAACGAAGTTATCAATCATACTATGCAACAAAGTACCCTTTATGAAGCTCGAAACGTAAAACTGACGAATCGAAACGATCGTAAGCAGCCAATATATTTTAGGCAGCAAAATAGTCTGCATTTTAAAACAGTTTCGCTTTCAAAGGGTTAATCTGCCACATATTTACATAATTACACGCGTATACCGGATTTGTAAATATGAAACCGGGATTTTCCTGGACTGCATCACGAAAACCATTTTCTTGCTGACCTAAAGTAGTCCCATTGTACATGGTTCGTTTCCCTTCGTGCGTATAAAATTTATCACTATTACTTGTACGTGCAACATTTCAATTTTTATCAGCTTCTTAAAGGCAAACATAATGTGATGTAAAAATTATTTCAAATAACAGTATTGGAAGTTTTAGTGTCTCCGCAGAGGCGCCATTGGACTGCTAAGGGTTAAATGTATCTAGTTATTTATTCTTCTTCCTTAGGCGAGTCTTTCACTTGATACAATCCCTCATCAACAATTTTCTAAATGGAGAACGCCCAAAGGATTAAATTTCTACGGCAGTCAAGAGACTCGTAATTGGTTAACAAGCTACATTGCTCGCGCAATGGCGGTCGTTTCGATCAACAAGTTTAATTCGGAAAGATTCGTGCTCGCTAAACGTTGCTGTTGAAAATCGGACATTTCGTATGCAACAACCTAATAATTATGAAGGTCACAGGCGAATCATCTGGGACCCTGGAGCTCCTCAACGCTTGAACCCAACGCGATGATTAAGCGGCCTATTACGAATTCCGGGGAGGAAACCGGGCGGGATTTTAATTTCCATGAAAAATGTAATTGCTGTCCGGCCGGTCCTCGAGGATCAGCTGGATTTACAACCGGCCAAGTTGCTGGAAAATTGGCCCCGCCATATGCTGTTGTTCGCACGCGGGCGAAATGTCTGTTGCGGGCTTCCGCCGGGAAAGAATTCTCCTGTTACAATATCGAAAATCAACACCGACCGCCAGCGATATTTATTTATTCAAAATTCCTTCGAAAATCGACGCGCCCCGTCCAAACAGGCATTTAACATATTCGACAGCCAATTAGAACAACCTCCGATCGCTGCTACTATACAATTTCATAGCTAATTTTATGGACTTGTGTCGGAGTTGGCAGTACTGGCTTTTGAAATTTATATCGCGCCCGTGTGTGTGCGAGAATATTGAAAGTCAGAGTATCATTTATGAATTATTTATCAACTAGTATTAACACTATCGATTATTACCATTGCGGAGAACAAAAAGCGGCCATTATACATCACTTTGTACAAATAACGAGAGCGTGTATATTCAAATTTATAGTCATTTTTTAATAATAGAAACCCATAGAAATAAATTTGACGAATTTATCATTGTAAAAGTGTACCTTTACAATTTCAATGATCATAAATTAAATATAGTAGAGTACGCTATTTTGACGCGGCCCGTAAGTCTAGTGCCAATCTACCACAATATTGAAGAATTGCGAATTCATTAATTATCCAGTTGTCATCTCCAACAAAATTTTTCTTCGAATGCGATAAATTTAGATTTTGAATGTAAATTTTATAGAAAATATTTTTCCTTTCGTTTAATCTCTTCCTGTTTGCGCGAAGAGCTTGAAACGGGAACATCGGTAATAATATTTCTATTTTCAACATATTAACACAATCACTGGGAAAATTTATCCGAACATCATTCTTTATGATTTCATTATTCTATCAAATACAGTTTAGCCTCTCGTAAAATCCGAAAAAAGGCATTCTCATATAAAAGCTATAAATCCTACGAGCACCGTGCTATGCATGACAATTTTAAAGAGCCGCGCACATGTGCGGCACTGATGATCGCATCTAAAAGATGTTCGCACAAGCCACGATTATATTAAAAATGACTCAACAAATTAGCCTGGATTCGAATCGAGTCGTTTGCCATTAATTTTCTTAATAAATGCGTCGAGAGCCTCGCGTCACCCATCTGCAGCTGACGGAATTGTTTCGATTGGCTCAAGAAATTAATTTGTACGCTGATACACGGACTGTATCAAATTTGATTAATATCTGCGATCTACAAAGAGGGTTGAATAAAAGAGTATTAACACTTTACCGACCGGAAACCTATTATTAGGACTTTCAATAGTCACACTGTAACTAAATGAATCCTAACAAACTGCTTTTACATTGTAATTTATAACCAAATTATTAGACAACGTTACCGAGGATCTCACGTTGATTTACAACCAAAATTGCCGTCAGCGAGATCCATTAAAAAAGTTTTCAGTCACGGACAATGGACCTCGAAAAATTCTGAACAACTCGTCGGTCGGTAAAGCGTTCAAGTATCCTAAACAATTTTGATTCGCCCGAATAAATTACCTGGGTCTCCGTCAAATGGCTGAGATGGAAGAGACTCGGCTGTCGGCGTGTAAACGGTTTCTCGCAGCCTCGTAGAATTTCTGCCGTGAAGTAAAACGAAACGGGGGCTGGTTTTAAATTTCCTTTCACAGGCCCGTGAAATAAAGGCTTCGAAATGATGTTGCGCGTTGAATCAGCATCGGGGGTAGCAGCGGCAACCCTTAAATCATGCCACGTCTGGCGTCGAAGGGGAAAGGATGCGGACGCGAGTACGGGCGCTGTATTGAAGATCCGCGTGCACATAATTTTCTGCCTGCTGATAGATACGTTTTCAAATCAGCCGTAGCTAAAAGCGCGCCCCTATTTTCGCTCCTCGGCGGAACGCCTTCGATAACAAACCGGGGGAAAAACGACAGCTAGAAACGAACTACGGACTCGTCCTCCTCCTCGTGCGTTTTCCCTGCCCTGTTGCACCCTGCGCCCTGCATTCTACCGCCCTGCACCTCGGCGTCGACGTAATACCTGTTTCCAATCACGGGAATTCAATGCGGGGGCCGCGTGCTCGCACATCCGCGCGCATCTCATATGCAATACCGGATTAATTTACATTCCCGGGCTCGTTGATCGGTGAAAAAAATAAACAGCGAATGGAATGAAAAAGCAATCTTCGCGCGGCGACGCGACGCGGCCACAGCCGCGTGTCGGCTTCCTGATTGCTCGTTGACTTGGAAAATCAACTGCACGGCCGACGGTCCCGCGATTTTAACGAAACTGTATCAAACCACCTCGTAGAACCTGTTTCGAGTTCGGCCAGAGAGAACTCGTGTTACGTCGGCGAAACGACCTTCGTTGCTCTTGGAATCCGACGAGTTACGTAATTTACAGAAAAATCTGTACCCCAGGTAACGAACGCGACATCTTCGTATTTTTCTCTTGGAGGGGGTTGAATCGTGGCGATCTTTTACTAACCGGAGGAGGTAAAGTTACGTTCCGATTCGTATACAGTTAATTTTACCGTCACACATCTGCAAATTTATCGTTCGAATAATAATGCACTGTTTAATTTTTAAATTTAAACAATTTTTTTTTATTTTAAAAATACCCGATAGAGTTGTACGAAAATTTTTAACTGGAAAGAATAGTTAAAGAAATAAATTACAGAAATAACTTGTAAGTTATTTCAGTAACTTAAAGTAACTTAAATAACTTAGTAACTAAAATAACTTAACTTATGCGTTTCAAAGTTCGATAACTGTTGTCAAATATAGAAAACTAAGATTACTGTCGCTATCAAATAATTGCTTAAGCACTTCATCCTCTAGCAAATAGATGATTCTATGTTTCCCCAGTAATGGAAATACGTGTTACAGAATAAATAGAATGTTTCCGGGGGGCATTTGAATATTTTATTAATTGGAACGGTAACTTTTGATTGGCCGAAAATAGCGAATCGAGGGCCAGGTACGGGCGAAAGATATTCGTTGGCAAACAAGATCATCGATCCACGCCGAAACCAATCAGCCTCTGTTAAATATAAAATCATGGGAACGAGGTAATAAACAGGATGCGTCGTCGATTGCCGCGCATTTTAATGTTTAATTGGTGAACGCGCGACGATTAAAAACGACCAGCCGCTGATTACGAAAAGGGTGAGGGAGGGTGGATCTTTTCAATCGAGTTAACGAGGGAACGTGATGCGATCGCGATCGATTTCCCACAGCCAGCCATTGTTTTCCCTATTCGATATAGTAACGAATTGTATCCCTGATAATTCGCTTTTGTCTTCCGACCGTGGCTGATCGGCCATTCTTCTCGATCGATCGGCGCGACCGATTTTCAACTTTTAATTTCCAACGACGTCTTTGAAATCTTTTCGAAAATCATCGCGATACCCCGAGTCTACAATCGCGAAACGTCAATCAATTATCTGGATTAATACGAGTTATTTCATATAAAAGATTCGTGTGTATAAATTTTGTGAATATTTAACTGCTGGCCTGTTGATATATTCATGATAATTACTTAGCGCGCATTGATTCATTTAACGTTTATCTCGCTGAATTACCGAATAAAATTAATTCTGAACAAATCACCGGCGGATATTTTAAATGAGCTATACCACCCTTCGAGTCTGTATTCGATACGAATTGAATCTATTAAAACAAGGTGCATCGATTAGCAGAGCATAATCGCGATATCTAGTCCTCCGTATGAAATTATAACACGATTATTGAAGTTAACTTTGTAACAATATATTGCAGTATTATTTATTGCAATCTTGAATATTTTGAATACTTTTTCCAATTTTATTCAGCGACATTCTTTAATATTACAAGTACGAGATTCATTTTATTTACGATTATTGAGAAGAGTCCCAGCCATCATGCCTTTCAGGAAAATTCCATATTTTTGGAACACCCTGTCAAAATAAATAACCATTGAAAAACATACAAAAAATACGTCCCAACCTTTCCAACATCCCACTAGCCTTTTTCAGTGCATTGCAGATCGAGGGTTGACACCAGATTTACGGGCTACTAAAAGTAACTATTTTATATGATTTTGTGCAAATAACAAGAACATACTTACTGCAATTAATCACGTTTTAACACTTTAACTACCAGAACAGCAACCTCAAAAATTCCACAAAATCAAAGTAATTTATTTGATGAAACAACAATTTAAAATTTAAAATGTACGACACATAGTTATCCTTCGACCTTCTCGTATTCTCCAGATTTCAACAAAATGTAGTGCAACGATTATATTAATGTCGAAATTTATTTTAAAAAATGGACAAATTACTCTGTCACCCATATGTGGGTGACATGGCAGTCAAAGTGTTAATAATGAATTCATTAAATAATTCCTCGACAATGTAGCTGTACAATCTCATTAATCGAACGTCAAAAACGTTAGACTGCGCCATTTTGAAGGGGCCCGTGAACCCGTTGTTGGGGGCTCAGAGAAGATCCACGTCCCAGATCGTCGAGTCCTCAATTTACTCTGGCAGCGGGAGGAAGCTGTTCGGCCCCGTTCTAAATAATCCAGTCTAATACCGTTCGCAAGAATCACTGTCGCAATTAGTATTTAAATTCCCTCGAACGACGGCGGTTCGAGCGGCGGGCATTCCCAAACGTTGGAGCGACTGAACTGGACGGAACTGTGTCAGATGCTGCCGGTTCAATTTACATGGCACCGTCACGGTAATAACTGCACCGGCAGCGGATAAATGTTATCTATTTTCTGTATCGGTTTAACGTCAAGCGCTGTTTCATTACCGTCGCCCGGATAATTTCGCCGGCGGGTGCTCGTCCGCGAAGAAAATGGAAATCGTGGCTGAGAACCGGACAGGGCACGCGGTACAAAATGCCAGACATTCTGAAGTATGTAATTGCGAAGACAATTATCGACGGGGGAGGAAGAGACGAGTGCTCTCCGATGACGGGAGCCAACAGATAAAGAGAAAGAGAGATAACAGTCCGGTCGAGCGTTGTCTCGCGATTATAAAACTGGAACGGGGGAAAAAAGCTCGAACGATCGGGAAGTTTAGCGGTGTCGTGTCCTCATCGATTCGAAAGTCATTAGACATCGTCGGGGACGGCGCTTGGGAAATTGTATTCCGGTCTTTTGTTCCGATAGGAAATACTCCGGAAGCTGTACGTATTCTTCCCTCCGAGGACGGTGCCTCCTCCATTACCGTTCTCTGCGGAAACCCGAAACTAGGTCTTGGCTACGTAGCATAAACTACATTTTCGTCCCTTATTTACATGATCGTGGAGCCGGCTCGCTCCGGGACTTCGATACTTGCTTAAGAATACTTAAGAATTGTCCCGTATACTCGACAAGTTACGAGCCACCGCGAAATATTGCACGCCGCGAAACCGCAGTTTATTAAATCGCATGCGGAACGGAAAGTCGACCTGGATCGAACCGTAATTCATCTCTCTCTCGAGGACTTTTATAATGCCGAGCGATTGTCTTTTTACTGGGACTGTTATACTCTCTTTTAGGGTCTTCAACTGCTCCTCCATCTTTGCAACATTAATTTTTAATGAAATCATTTTTAATGTTTTTGATGAAATTTATGGGAGCTTACAGTTCTTTGAAAAATATTTCACACGTGTTTTTTTTGTATCGGCAACCATCCACTTTGAAGGGTTGAAAACAGCCCTCGAAGTTGGTGTATTTTTGAGATATCTCGGAAACCAGAAGTCGAAAAATTTTAATTTTTTTTTTAAATTGTGTGTTATTCAATGGGAAGTGTAGTCGCGCAAGAAAATTTTAACAAAAGTTTTTCGTTTAAATAATAAAGCTATAAGATGCCTTGTAAGATGCCCGAATTTTGACCAAGTGTATCAAAATTCACATTTAATTTCACAGTTTCTATTAGCCGTTACGTTAGGGCCAACGGAAAGACTAATGTATCTACGAGAAGTGCCATAAGAAATATATTTTAAAAAAGATGCGAAAGGTGCACCGTTTGAGGGTTAATTGAAAAGAACATATAATCGTCTGTATTCGAAAAATCGATGACAATTTAAGTCACGAACAATAGCGACAAACTATAGTATAGAATGAAATAAACCTTTTCAATTCTTATGATAGACGTTTGTAATTTATTTTTGATGCACTACAATGCGTGCAAACTATTTTTCTTGGACTAAGATATTTTTTATTTTCAGGAATCTTAGATCAAAATTTAACGGCTGCCAGAACGAGTAACAGTAAAAAAAAACCTCATACACATAAGGTGAAATGATTCGTATAAAATAAAAGTATTCTTTGTCAGAAGAAATGATTAAAACAGCTTCGAGTGGAAAGTGTTAAATTGCTTCATTCGGTACGAATTCGATTCGATGTAAACACCAGAAATCTATTTATTAGAAATGCTATAATTCCGAATCAATTGATGCGATTTCATTCAGGAAACGTGAGGATAACCGTCGCGCGGACACGATACGAGTATCGAAGTGATATTTCCATCTCTGGAGAAGGCTTACTTCGAGCTTCGGAAAAGGAAGTTCGTCTGCAGGAGAGGGTCCCGATAAAACATACTTCTTGAATACGTCGAAAGTTTTCGAACACGCATCGCGATCAAGGAGGATCTTCGGTTCGTGGAGTTCATTAAGTCGAATCCACCATTTTGCAATGATCGATCGGTTAAGGAACGCTGCACAGGCAAAGGAACGAGCCGCTGCGACAAAACCATACGAATTGAACAAAACGAAAAGAACCAAAGGACAAGTTTTTCTCTGGTCGGAGGGAAAGCTAAATTTTTCAGAGAATGTGAAACCGAAGAGCTTGGGAATTCCATCACGGACGTCCATTACCGAGTTCGGAAAGATTCTCAGAGGTATCGACGATCTTCGAGGAGCAGCGCGTGAGACCGACTGGAAAGTTGCTAGAACAGAAACAATCGAGTTGGGACGAAAGTTCTTGGTCGTCCTTTCGTTTGAGAACTTGGATCCTTTGGATCATTAATACCAATTAATATTATACGTAACCCGGAGCTGACGCGGGCCTGGCTCCTCGCCTAACTTCCTCCGATTTAGCATCGACTTAATGTATTTCCAATTGGGGCTTAAAGCGCGCTCGGAAATTTCATTTAGATCGTTCATAATGCATTCTTAATTTCTTCAGTGGCACCCACGCAGTGGGTCGCTCTCGTAAAATTGGTTGGAATTAATTTCGGAATCGTGCGCGATGAGATCTGTTGAAAATGGGTTAATTTGTAAGCTGGCTGTTGAGGAAATGCACCGAGAATCCCTGCATTCGTACAAAACTCTACACCTCCGAAATAGCCGATTGCTTCTTTGGCAAGCACTTTCGTTATGCATCTATTCAAAACTTCAGTCAATTTTTATTGTAACATGTGGTTCATTAACACTTTAACTGCCGCAGTGACAACATCAAAAATTCCACAAAAGCAAAGTAATTTATTTAATAAAGCAACAATGTCAAAATTCAAAATGTATGACGAATGGCCACTTTCAACCTTCTTGTATTCTCCAGATATCAACTAAATTGAGTGCAACGAATATATTAATGTAAAAATTATACTTTTAAACATGGACAAATAATTCTGTCACCCATATGTGGGTGACATGACAGTCAAAGTGTTAAAGAGGTACATACATCAGAAAATTACTAACAAAAATATTTTTATAACTTCAGTAAATTACGAAAGGTATTGGACCAGAATAGCTAATATATAATTTAATAAAATATTTGTTCATTATACGAAAATTGTCTTTCATTTTCACAAGAAAAAACGAAATTACTTTCCGAACAACCCAATGAACGTCGCGAGAAAAATATCTGTGGAGGACATTCAAAGACGAATATCGTCGCAAGATGGCCTCGTCTTGGATCAGGCGGATCGGAAACCGGTATGCAGATAAGGAAAAATCGAAGGGCTCCGTGCGTGCAGATCATCTGATCATCTCTGTTTCCTAAAATCCTACAAACGCGTGTTTACGGTAGCAAGGTCTGGAACCCTCGAACAGGAAAATATCATTCCCGATGAAACAATAAACGAGAAAAGTTGAAGCGAGACCGATAAAGTATCGGGAAACGAAGAAAGGCAGGTTTATCGGTGCGACGAGGAGTTTCGACAGCGTATAAATTTTATGGGGGTTGTTCCGACAGTCTGATGGCTAAGGTACGGAACAGGCCTGTCTTTCTCTGTCGACGGCACGCCTCGGCAACGGAGCAATATTTCCTCTCCTGTCCGCTCAGACAAACCTGTCACGTCACCGGTTACGTCTTCGAATATAATCCGGAACAAGCCGAAACTATGCGTGCTCGTCGAGGCCGGGCCTTAAGCGGACTGCGATTGTCATGGATGTACGGTAGGTACATACGTTCCGCTCGATTCCCGTGTTACATATACCGGCCCGGACCAGTCCCGGCAGCCCCCGTTAACACGCGAACAATCAGGTGTACACGAAATTTACACGCGTGCGCTTAATGTGCCCGGGCGAGAGGAAACCAGCGTGAAAAGCTGTTTGCCGAGCCCCATTGTTCGAGACACGGGACCACGCACGTGTTAAATATTACGTGTGCACATGCACACAGGATGGCACAGGTGTAACATGCACCGATCAGGGCCGAGCGGATAGACGACGTTTTCGGGCAGCTGCTGCCGCACACGCCATCACCGGCGCCAAACCACCTCCGATCGCGCAAAACCCTTTCTCTTCTCCGCAAAGTGAGTTCGCGAAGATGGTCTTCGGGCGACCGCATCCGGGCAATGTGCCACAGGAACTGAACGTGCAGCAACGTTCCCCCGGGAATGTGCCCTGGGATTTGTCAGAAATTAGAATCCCCTGGACCGTTCGTACTCTCGCGAAAAAATTCAAATCGCTGCGAGGCCACATTACCGGAAGACTTCTTTGCCAGCTTCGAGCGGCTCTCGCGGAAATAGACGGGAACGTTTTACCCCTTCGGGGAGAATGACCGATTGCCAATTTATTTTTATTAGAACCGTGAATCGGTGGTACGAAATCCACGCGATAGTTCGTTTATTAGGGAAACGGCATTTTAAGAAACGTCGAAATAGCTGTGAAGAGGAAATTTTATAAATTTTTATACTTTTCTAAATTTTCAGAAATTAGAATTGGTTAGTGTAGTAAGTATTTCTCCTAGGAGAAAACTAGTGAGGAATAGATAATTTGGACTTCGAAAATCAAGGGTCGTTCCGTGGACGACTTGGAATTGAACCACCGGTCGATCTCCACCCCTGCGTAGTATCGACGTAGATTTCAATTAAAATTATGAGGAAGGGTTGAAGCAACTTCTGAGTCGATGATTACGAGGCCTCTTAAGTATGCTCGTGAAATTGTGAAGTTGTCGGTGCGCTTTCTACCAGCGTTAACCTGCGGATTTCAATGAGCGACGACCACCGTGGCAACGGAGTGTGAAAATCGTGATAATTAGGGTCGCGATCCTCCACCTTCTCCTACCACTCTTCGACGCGTTTATTTTCTTCGCCCCTTTTCCTCTTTGCAAGGGTAGGCACTCGGTTCAGTAGAAAGCAGAGGAAAGAGTTTAAAATCGAGAAAGCCACGAATGTGCGGGCTGAAATATTTTCGGGAGGTTGGAGTTAATTTGACGGCTTGGAGCCCTTTGGGGATGCCTATTGTTGCAAGTTGGAGTCGCGACAGTGCACGTTTCGCTCCTGGCCTCTGCACTTCTCCTCTCCTTTTTACAAAGTGTTTCTTGCTGAAAGAGTTTTCTCCATTTTCACCACGGGAAATGTAAACTTTACAATATCAACGGAACGCATACCGACAAAAAGACTTGCAGTATTGTCTACTATAAACATAGCCGAATTGCACAGAGAAATTATACGGGTGCATCCCCGGCCCACGTGACTTTTTAACCACCTCATTAAAGATGTTACAATTCGTGAAAAATAGGCACACGGTTGAGCAATTTATACACCGATTGTCGAACATGCTTCGACAAAAGAGCTCATCGTACATATGTATACGACGATGCATAAATAGTACATAATAAATGGATAATTAGTCGCAACATCTTTTATCCCAGCTTCCTACTAATTTTCGAGGGCGTACTATCAAAGGGAATCAAAAACAGACCAAAAAATTATGAATGTCACCCATTACTCGCAAAAATTGACTACACGTGCCTGGACACATAAACAGTGTGCAAACCAAATTCCAAATTGATAATGGCCAAATTATGGTTGTGGCGCGACTTTGAAAATTTTTGGACTGTGCAAAATGGCGAAAATGGGCAAAATGGGCTTGATAAAACGAAGCGTCCTGAAGTCTCTTGAAACGCCAGCACTGATGTGAAGAGTGCGTCTTAAAGAGGAAGGTTTGGGTAAGATTTTAGCGTTCGAACCATGATATTGTTACGGTGATTGTCCATATGGAATCGCCACAATGAAGCATTACTTCATGGCGAACAACGTTGTCCCGGAACTGTTGTACAGCGATTCGAGAGAAGTTGAAGTTAGCTTGTCGAATGGACTGGACAGCAAATTGTTCAGATTTATCCAAATTGTAAGTATTAAATGAAGAACATAAATCACGCAACAATATTAATGTCTGAAGACAGTTCGCAGAGTTCCTATTGACCTGTTTCGGTACGGAAGAACTTAATGATTGAGTCATTGGACGAATATCGTGGACGAAACGTATATTTTGCCTAGAATTTCGTAGAGGGTCGTTATAGATGGCGCGACCCGGTCGAAAGTGTTTTAATTTCGAAGCGTTTCCTTGCGGAGGCCATCGAGTACGCCATTATGATAGTCCAATTACGAGATATTGCCTCTTCGAGTTGAAGTGTTTGAGCAGTGCTGCCCACGGTGGTTCAATAGCCACTCGTGGAAAGCTGAAGACCCTTTCACCCGTTCGAGTCCTGTCCAATCGTCAGTTATGAAACGCTAAATTTCCTAATTAATTCGCCGACGGCAGACGCCTCTTCGGGGCCGGCGCGTACCCGTCAAAAAGATTTCTTTGAATTTCGCGCGACGGCAAATTAAACTGTTGCGAAACAATTATAATGCCAGGTAACTGCGTAACCATTTCTATGGCATTCCTTTTAGTCTTTTATAATAAATCTGGAACTTCTTGATAGCAAAATAGAGTTTTATTTCTTTTTATATTCTTCGTATAGCATTCACTTTTTTTTTACGTTGTCATGAATAATTTAAATCGTCATAATGGTATACGTTGCCTCATGATGAAAATATTAGAGTTTACTCGTATCTTATACAGTGGCACACAAAAGTATTCGGACACTCTTCAAACTTAAATAACTTTTTTAAGATTGGATCAAACGTCTTAACTTTTCTTGAGCAATTAGTTGCATTGATTTAATAAATGAATATTCAAAATGAATTTTGTAAATATTGGAATTGGTATGAATTATATGATCAATAAAAAAGAAACTTTTTAAATGTTTTTGCATCTGGTAGATTTATGATAGTTATGCACATGCAGAAAAATTCATTGAAATCGATCGACATACACACGAGCTACATGCCATCGAAAATGGTGAAAATCGCAATTTTTCACGATTCTTAGTCAGTTTCAGCTTAAACTCCACAAATTCTTACACCTTTCTACGCATGTCATTTTTTCCCACGTCAATCGGGTGTATGTATGTATGTATGTATGTAAGTATGTATTTTTGTTATAATACGAGCTTGATCAATCTTTTAGCCGAGTAACCATTCCATTGAGAACATACACAACTGAACCCAATCTACTGAATATGTTCATCATTAATTTCCTTTACATCGAAATAAAATGTTATTTTACAGTTGTAGGTCTTGTAAGAAATTATGAACAACAAAGACATTATAATAACTGTAACCATTGAATAAATTGTATTGTGAGGGGTTAAGAAGAAAATGTGCGAATCGATTCGTTACCTCGTTAGTTAAATCGTTAAGGACTCGACCGTTTGACAAGCTTTTCTATAATTTAATAGTTGTGAAATAAAACATCGTAACCGTTTCATCGACCATTGCAGTGTTTAGTCTTAATGCATCGATAAAGCAGTATTTAATCTAGCGAGGAGTTCAACGAAATTGAAAGTCGCAAAGACCTAGGTCGTCGAGAAATCCTTAGACTCTGGATCAGAGCATTCCGCAGGAGTAGAGAGTCAAGGAAGCAACAGAATTCAATTACAAAACCTTGAAACGCGAGTGGACGTATCCTTGGAACTTGAAGAACGCCACGTATTTCGATGGGGAGGACGTCGAGGTGGATAACGTCGCAAAAGCTTCCAAGACAATCGTGGATCACGAGCGCGTCTCTCCTACAATTTCGTGCGTCACTTTCAATTTCGAATCGGAAACGAGACAATCCCCGCATCGTTCCGCGCATATTCGTGATTCATTGAAAACACGATTCTCGCATTCACCCGAAGAAATCACGATTCTCGCGTTCACCCGTTGAAATCGCGAGACTTTCCACCCCCTCCCCGCCCCTCCGCCAGGAGGAAAAAGAAACGCGAACGCGAATTCACGTTGGAGAAAACCGAGTTTCGCGTCACCGTAGAAACGAGGAGAGACCATCTCACTTATCATAGAATGGTTTCAGCTCGCTCGACTTGTTATTACTATTCGCATCGGCACGGCGCGGCAATCGAGAAAAATTAATTTACCGAAGACCGACTTCTCCGTTTCCGGTAAGTAATTATTGAAGAATTTCTCGAGCTTCATTTAAATGTTCCGCTGCGTCGGATACGAAGTACCAGTTAAAGATCTGCCTTGATGAAAACCGGAATCGCCCGAAATTATACGATTCATTGGGGATAATTTCTGTCTTCGCGGAATCTATTGGACAGTCGGAAAAGTATTCAGAGATTCCTGTCATTGTTTGATTAAATGATTTTTTTTAGTCGAAATGAATTTTATTCGAGTATATATTGGCCATTATTCTCTATGACCTTCCGCCATTTTTGGGGGTAGAGCTATAATTCCATCGGAAGAGAACGTCTGTGGTACAACGGCTAGAAACTTGGCCAAGTGACTTTCACAGTCCGTTTTTGAATCCAACTTTTTATCATTAAGGTAGTTTTGCAGAGATCGAAACAAACGATAATCTGATGGTGGTATCATCCGAGTATCGCCATTCTATTTTCTCACCCCACCTTGCAAGCGAGACGTGTGTCTACGGCTCATTAAAATTGCTGAGCCCTTTCAAGACGCAATAACACCCTGTATGGGGAAAAGTTGTTCAGAACGACGAGCTTGACAAGGTAATTCAAAGACATGAAAATCAGCAAGATCAATTTCGAAAGAATTACTAAATGTTTCCGACCGGTTTCGACCGGCGCGTCATTTTCTTCGTCAGTATGACGCAATCTGTGTTGCCCGATATTTCCACACCGAACAACATCTAATGACAAAAATCTCTCAATATTTTTCCGACTATCCAAAATAATACGCCGAACAATTTTGCAATTATTATTAAAGAGGTGGTGCAACAGAGAATCGCCAAGGAGATCCCTTTTATTGGAAAAAGTAGCGAGTCGAAGTTCGCCGCGAGCCGACAATGTTTTCGGTTCTTTAATATAATTAAAGGAAAAGCTATCAGCGTGAACCCGTGTTTTTTACGACGGGTTTCATGGTCCCCCGGTAAAAGCAGGCGGCCATTGTTCGCCGCAGGAACCGGAACTTTCATAATCACGATGCACAAACGAGCATTGCCGGAAATTGCCGATAAATACGGTCCGCGAATGGCCGGACACCGAAGAAACCGCCCGGATAAAATTACTTGCGCACGCAACACGCGTAAGAAGCGGGACGGAATGCGCGGAATTCAATCGCGATCGCAGATTGCAACACCTGCTTTTATCGCCGAGACAAATTGCGTTCCGCCCGGAAAACAATGATCTCCTTCGCGAAATGAGGGCGACCCGCGTCTGCGATCCGCGCGCCATCGAATTGCGAGAAGAACGACGCGCCAGTCGAAACCGGTCGGAAACGTTTAGTAATTCTTTCGAAATTAATCTTGCTGGTTTTCATGTCTTTGAATTACCTTGTCAAGCTCATCGTTCTGAACAACTTTTCCCCATACAGGGTGTTATTGCGTCTTGAAAAGACTCAGTAATTTTAACGAGCCGTAGACACACGTCTCGCTGGCAAGGTGCATAGGTAAGTGCATAGTGCAAGGTAATAATAATATACACTCACGACTAGACCGTTACTCTATCTCAAAATAAATTTGTAAAATGTTATAAATAGTCTAATTTTATTGGAAAAGAATTTAAAACATTGTTTTTGGGTTTAACTTGGAAAAGAAGGTTTAGTGGGACCATGGGGTACCAAATCTTAGCATATTCGTTAAATTGGCCAGTTTATTCTTCACAGAGGTACGATACTTTCACTCAACACTAAAAGGGTTAAATTAACCCTTAGCGCTCCAATGGGGCCCTGAGGCTACATTAAAAATTCTCTAACTACTGTAAAACTTGAGATGTTGCACGTACGAGTAATAATAATGAACTTTATAGTCACGAAAGGAGATTAACTATGTACAATGGAATTATTTTAAAAGAGGCGCTTAATACATAATTAAAAATATTCTTAACGCGCTATTCGCGTCATAGCACAGGGTGTCCCATAATGTTCAAAGAAATGGGAGATTCCGGAGCTGTTTCCAAGCACGTTTTTCTCTTTGCCGATTCGCTTCGTTCTCGAGTTAATTCGTCGAGCACAACGGATTGGTCCGCGTTTTTCGTTGATAATTCGAAAACGAAGCGTCAAGTCGCGATTCGTCAAAGGAAAACGATGGCCGGTACGCGAATGTTTCCGACACGTTCGATGCAGACGAAAATAAAAAGTGTGCATCCCAGAATGCGGATGATCTGTGCCTTTATTTCTGTATAAAAATAACAAAATATTTATAAACGATGGTCAATACAATCGGTGCGAGCTTTATCCGTTGAATTAAAAGAAACTGACCCTTCGGGCGATATATTTTAATTATGCGGTATTGCAATCCACGCTCGTAAGCCTAAACTCGTGAAATTCTTGACAAACGCGAGCCGCATCGAACGCAATTCCGCAGGACGTTCATTTACAGCGTGTGAAAATAACATTTCCGAAACATATTTCGAAATATCAATTTACCGAAACAAAGAAACGATAAAAATGATTGTTATCTTCGGTCTTTATTTCGATGTTGCTCGCAGACCTTTATGGTATCACTAACAAGTTTATCGGAAATAAAAATACGAACAATTGCCTGCCATTTCGAATTTTCGTCGAAGCAATTTGAAAACATGGTAGAATAAAACGTGTAGCTTTCGGGGCGACCTGTTAAATCACACAAAAAATGGAAGTAAACACGAAAGCATGATTCAATGTTATAGATAAACGTCATTCAGCGCTGGTTTTAACGATGCTTCACGCGGACAATGTTAAATCCTTTGTTAATATATAACACAATCATGCATATGACAGTAACAAAAATATCTTTGTAACATTGCGTTGATCCGAAACATGTAGTAAAACGTTTTTCCACTCTGCACCCTCCAATTTACCTGAAATAAATTGCCGAAGCAAAATTAATTCGTCTTGTGATTTTCTGGAAAAGACAGCCGGAAGGACTTTTCATGTTTTGAAAATTGAAAGGCGATATTAAAAGTTGGCAGAATGTTATTCCAAACAATCTTTACATTACAATGTTTGTGTTTAAGAAGCTAGTAAAAATTGACAGAATATTATTCCAAACAATCTTTACATTTCAATGTTTGTATTTAAGAAACTAGTAAAAATTGACAGAATGTTATTCCAAACAATCTTTACATTTCAATGTTTGTATTTAAGAAGCTAGTAAAAATTGGCAGAATGTTATTTCAAATAATCTTTTCATTACAATGTTTGTATTTAAGAAGCTAGTAAAAATTGAACTGTTGCACGTACGATTAACCCCTTGGCACACATTGACGTATGTCAGACGTCATCCATTTCACGTGCCATTATAGACCTTGACGTTTCCAAGACGTCAAGAGCTGTCTCCGGCGGACGCCGAAAATCGTGCATCGATTTCGATTCGATTCGACTACCAAGAGATATAAAAAAATGTTCTTTCATCTGCTCGACATAGCTGTTTATAATGCTTACGTAAATGCAATATAAATTACAAAATAAAATCTTTTGTTTCCGAGCGTGAAATAAATTCCATTTTATCTGTACGTCAAGACATTAACAGTAACTATTAGGATTATGGATTCTAAATACAAATAACTGCACCACTTTATTTCTAATAACTGCTTCATTTTAACTCGATCACAGAGAATGGATGCTAAAAAGCCTTCAAATATCGGTGAACAAGCTGCAACAAAGTAATCGGAACTGCCTACGAACTTCTAAAAATATTTCATCCTTCCTCCGCAGCTTTGTACTGCGTTGATTCAATCTTGCACGGAGAAAATACACTAAATATCCACTAGTAACAAATTTGATATGCACGAAAGGAAATGAACCACATCCAATGGAATTATTCTATTACCAAGAAATGTCTAGAGTTACGAATTAAAATCGCTCAGAGTGCAAAGGGTTAAAAAAGACAGTTCGCCAGAAGTTTCGGCTCGGAAATACGAGCAGGCGAACCTGTTAAGCATGTCAGTTATGAGCCCGTAAGTTCCTAACGAAGAATAATCGAATCAGGGATTCCCAGGCAACGTCTAAAGTTCATCGTTCTCGAATCCAGAATCCTCAGGAGGATTACAGACCGCGGGCTTTTGCGAGCCCTTTAAACGTCGCGACGCGTCGTCGTCCCCTTTCTTTCCCCTTTATCAACCCTTCGAAACCGATGACGTACCCGTACGTCACAGTCGACGCCTTCGGAGCATCAACACCCCTCCCCCCCCACCCTCCCGGATATCCGTTCTTCCGTTTCTTGCGGCCAGGCCGTTAACTTTTCGAGGGTGATTATTACGGGGCTCGACGCCCATAGGCGACTTCGTGTTTTACCGCGTGCTCCCATAAACAAACGGACCGTGTTTATGTTGGGAATGTCGAGGGGTTGCTCTCGCCGTGTACACAGGCTTGTTAAACTCCGTTTCGATTTACACGGGTATTACGCGAGCAGTGCGCGCAGATTTCAATGAAATTTAGTAGGTTTGCGGAGAACTAAGAAAACAGACGATGAATGATTGATAGCGGCTGTCTACCGCTTTGATCTGCTATCCCGTTTCTCGGGCTCCCGGCCCGTTTAAACGCGAAACACGCGTGTGTCGTCATCCTGCAATTTCATTCGATTCCTTCAGTTTTTAATTCGACGCTGTTCCCGTTCGACGTTCGCCTCGACGTCGGTTTTCTAATCTCACGAGGGAACATTTTCAGATGCGAAAATCCGATTTTGATGAAACTTATGGGAGCTTATAGCTTTATTGCTTAAACGAAAAATTTTTGTTACAATTTTCTTGCGCAACTACATTTCCCATTAAAAAACACACAATAAAAAGAAAAATTTTTTCGACCTCTGGTTTTCAAGATATCTCAAGAAATATGGTTTTGACTCCCAAATTTGAGGGCTGTTTTCACCCCTTCAAAGTGGATGGTTGCCGATAAGAAAAAATACGTGTCAAATATTTTTCAAAGAACTATAAGCTCCCATAAGTTTCATCAAAATCAGATTTTCCATTTTTATATCGTTTAATAAATTATTTTAATTTTGCAGAAATTTTCAGATTATTGTGTTGGCGCTCGACGCGTTAACACTTTGGTTTACGATTTATTTTACGATAACATTTTACAATAATTAAGAGAAAAATTTTAAAACATTCTATTCGAACGCACGGACGTAACTTCTGTCGTTACGGCTCTCGCGGATTCTAGATTTCCGTAGATTGTCTTATACAAAAGAAAGTAGATACGTTTTTCGTGACACAGAGGCGTCACGGATCGGCGTGATCGAAGCACCGCGAAAACGAGTTATCTTTCACCGAGGTATTTGCGATATTTCCCTGAC
The DNA here is from genome assembly GCA_028453745.1 of Agapostemon virescens. Taxonomy (NCBI): domain Eukaryota; kingdom Metazoa; phylum Arthropoda; class Insecta; order Hymenoptera; family Halictidae; genus Agapostemon; species Agapostemon virescens. Next base: position 8,717,951 of record CM052087.1, read on the forward strand.
TAATATGATACCAAACACGATACAATGTCCATTGTAGCTGTTTGATTGATGATTCGACAGAACTTCGATTAATTATCCGAATCGATAACATCCGAATTCTCCATTATTCGAATAAATGTTGCCAATATAAACACATCAAGCTCAAATCTAGAATTATCGCTAGGCAACCGTTCAGCTATCCAAACACACGCGGCCCGGTTAATCCACAGACTAGTTCGCATAATCGAGGTCCTACCGAATCTAGAATCTAGAATCTAGAAAAATACATCAAAGTACTTATTTGATAAAAAAATTCATTTTACGATTTCTCCTACCAATGAAATATCTCCAAAAATCAAACGTAACCTTTTACAAACATGCCAAGCGATTAACACGTTGAATGCCACGCGAATTTCGCATGTTTCGAACAAATTTCATTTGTTTCATTTATAGAAATGATCAACGTTATTCAACAAAATTTTTACTTACCAAAAACTAATGTTTTCACCTCGTACTATAATCTGGTTAATTTTGGCAGTACTGCGTTAATGTTCAATGCTGTTAATTTATTGATAACCGTTCTTAAACGATGTAACGGTGCCGGTCACCTGTGACCCCCGCGCGTATTTAATCCTTTTCTCCGAAGGATAAGAGATTACGAAGCAACGAGTCCGTGCGCGATACGAGCGACATTCCAGCCGGGCAAGTTTCCCCTTAAATCGAGGGTGTGTTTCCGCATAAACGAGGATGGCGCGGCTGATTTTTCACGGCGCCATGCCGGTTCTCCCGGGGGGGTTGCGAGTAATCCATCGGATCTCGAAGGCGACGAAATCAGCCTCGCCCGGCACGGCGACGTTATGCGCGCGGCGTGATTAATTAATCGCGAATGTCGTATCGAAATTTCCGAAATTGCCGGATGCAGTTTGCGTTCCGGCGGGGAGCACCTGGCGCTGTGAGTCCGCGTCGATCAACACGGAAGGGAAGTTGAAGGGTTTCGGCAAGTCGAAGGAAGCAGTCGGCGCGGCGCGTCGCGGCGCGTCACGGCGCAGCGCGTCGCAGGGAACGCGGCGTTCGCCGGAGCTACGGGAATCCGGGCGGGCGCGCTTAAATATTAACAGTGTACTCAACGGATACATTAGTAACGCGGGAACAACTTGTATACACACGTACCCGGGAGCCAACGTCTATGCGGGAACGCTCGAGGGGCTGGGAAGGGGATGCACGGGGGATGAACGGAGGGGTGAGAGAGCGAGAGAGAGAGAGAGCCGGGGTTGAACGCGGGATCTATTCGGTTTTACTTAACGTCTAGACGGCAGTCTGCAGCCGGTAGGCGGTCCGTTGAACGCCTTGTGACGGTACCGGCTAACAAGAAACGTCAAAGGACCTCTTGGCGCAGCTTAGAAGCCGCTTTGTGCACGCTATCGGAAACGTATACGGCAGAAATCGACGAACAACGCGCGCCGAGTAATCACGACCTTCTTTGCCGTCCCGTTCTCCATCGCCTAGCCGCCCCACTAAGCGCCGAACAAATCGAAATTAAAAATTGGTCGACGCTCCACGGATTTGATCCTCGGCTCGTTTGAACTCTGCACGTTGGACAAAGAATCTGTCTCTTCCTTTCTCTCTATCGACGCGAATCTCTTGTTTCCTTGGCCGGCTCTCCGTGATATTGCAAATGCCAGGGAGATTGTTCTTCTTCCGACGCGAAAGGGCGCCAGAAATCGGCACCCATACCGGGGAAAAGAGACATCCAGGATTTAGGGCGCGCACCCTCTAAGCGTTCACGAGGCGCGACACGTTTGAGGAGGATTCGTAGCCGTTACCCTCTGCTGCTCCGGCGATCGCTGGAATCTGTAAATTGAAGAGGATTTGCGATCGGTTCCCTTTGCGTGGACACTCGTCAAACGGAATTGAAAGAAAGAAACGAATTTGAGCGAGGGTATAGAGGTGTTTTCGTTGCATACGTTAACCGTGTAATATATTAAAAAGAAAGGAATGATACTGTACACGATATATTTCATATATTTTGTTTCGATTGAAACTTTTCAAATTCTACTTCAGAGAAGAACCACGCGGATAAGTCTGTAACCGTGCATCAAACAGATTAATCCTTTGGCAGTTAAGCTCGGAACAAACGTCGTACGATTTTTCATACGCGAGCCTCTAGAGTCGCTAAAATGTATCGGATTTTCCGAATGAAAAATCTCAGCGCCGTACATTTCACTATCATTTTCGCCGCAACCCTGAAACGAATAACGCAAAGTAGTTGTAAATAATAAATATGCATTTTTGAAGGAACTCTTTCAATTTTTATCGGTCCCACGCGATACTTAAACGGAAACAACAAAACCCGCGTGCAGTGATTGAAAAAATGCAGAACAGATTCGTTCGGCCGGACTAAGAAAAGAACGCGGTGACAGTGTCATTCGCACAGTATGAAAACATAAATCCTTTCCGCTGTTCCAGCCGTAAACGGGCGGAACGCGAACTACGCGGCGCGGAGAGCGTCGAAAAAACGGGAAACAAAGAATCGAGTCTATAACGCGAACGGGACCGAGCTCTTGCCAGGGAACGCGTGAAAATCGTGTTGCGAAACAGATGCGTTTTAAGGGATTTAAAAAAAAAAAATCCGTGCCTTCGATAAACATCGATACGAGGGGCAAAAATTGAATTTGCACGTTGCGGGTGACAGCGTTCGAAGCCGCGGGCGATTGTCCGCAGAACGTGGCGCATCGTCATTCACGCGGTGACAAAATCCAGGGTTATGTGGCAGCAGGCGTGCTATGTCAGAGAGAAAGAGAGAGAATTAGAGAGAGGGAAAGAGAGAGGGAGAAATAGAGAAAAATAGAGAAAGAGAGAAAGCGAGAGGGATGAAGAGAGACGCGGAACAGCCGCGCAGAAAATGTCGACAAATTGCACGCAATCTTTGAATTATACAGAGGGCTTTGCGTGCAGCGTACACAAGTTTCGCCGGCTACATAATTCAGTTATCATAAGCTATGCTGCTTAAGTTACAGCCACGCCAGATGTCTAAAATTGTGGTACACGCGTGCGTATTTCGCGGCGGGCCGTACACCCCCGCGCCGGCAACGTTTCAGCTGGAGCCGCGTAATAAAACAAGCAGCCGCGCGCTGCCCTGAATAAAATCATTGCTCCCTTTCCAAGCAACGCTAATTGCAAGACACGAGTTTATCCTTAATCAGGCGGACGCGAGGCACGGTCGCGCGCATCCCCGTTCGAACCATCCCCCTGTTCCTAGCCGGTTCGGCTTCATAAAGGACATCTTTTCATCGTGCCGGAATATGAAACGCTTACGGACAGCTGGACAACCGAGCCGGTCTGCTGCTATTACTTTGGTTTTTCTGGCTTGGTACAATTTCGTCTTGCCGCGGCCAGGCTCGTTTCGTCCTGCAATTAGTTTCGCGTGTTGCGCGCGCGACCGCCTGCGAACGTAATTTCGCGAGATCGACCCGTGGAAATTGCGAAACGCGATCGCGCGTTCGATCGCGACTCGAGCTTTCTCGTTCGCGAATTCAACGATCCGTCTTGTCGCGAAGAGATCCAGCAACGTTCGACGAACAGCCGCTCGCAAGTTCGTATTTCGCGGCGAGCGTACTTGTAATTCAAAGCTAATGTTCTCGGAAGCTGCCGCTTGAAACTTACGAATTATTCAATCCTTAACTCTCGAGATGGTTTTCATCTGCTAGACCCGCGGATCTGTGAACAAAGCAAACGTTTTCTGCGCCGAGTGGCTACTTACTCCTCTTCCAAACAACTTCGATAAATTGCGAACGGTAACATCGAGTTCTGAAATTTTTCTCAATTTAATAACAACCTTCATAACGTTTTAACACTAGAACTACCAAACCAGTCATTTTGACTGGTCCCCAATTTTTTCTTTCGCCATTATCGAACTTATAAAAATGTTTCTATCAGATATTTTTGGATGTACTTCTTTATTGACGTACGCCTTACAATAAGAATTGCATGAAGTTTTAACCCTTTGCACTCGAATGGCGCCTCTTGGGCGACACTAAAACTTGCCATACTATTATTTAAACAACTTTTACGTCGCTAGGTTTGCAGTTGAGAAATCAATAAGAATGTTACTGTTCTAAGTACGAGTCGTAGTAATTAATTTTATATGAACGAAAGGAAATGAACTATCTAGAATGGAGCTATTATAGATAAAAATATTGTTTTGATTTTGGAGTAGAATTGCTTCGAGTGCAAAGGGTTAATAAATACAGTCTCGTTATTATTACAAAGCAATGTATATCGTTGGATTTATTGTTCGGTAGTTTTAGTGTTAATGGAAATAAGCATAACTATTGAAACGAGCTTGAAAAACGAACTGAAAAAGGACAGAGAAATTCTTTGTCTTGAAAAACATAAAAAGTAAATACATAGCTCCCAATATAACTGTTCTCGGAATAAGTCGGCTCCTGTGAGGCCTATCAAACGACACCCCACCAAAATATAGACTTCGTCATATTTCTGACTCGTCCTTGAGGCCCGGTGTCAGGTGGCACTCGCTCGGAACGAAGCCCGGTCGAAAACAATGTATCGCGCCGATAGTAAACAGTTGAAACTGTCAAGGATGGAAACAAAATGTTCACGACCATCGCGCCAGTCTTCCGCAGTTCCTTCCGATGGAAAGGACGTCGCGAGCGCGTTATTGCAGTATAATATTTTTTTAAATGTTCTTGTGCGGTGTAAACAATGGATTGAAGAAAATGTGTGAAACGTGTGTTTTAAGCATTGTGTTAAATATTAACATCGTCTTAAATATTATTAAATAAATTGTGGTGTCAGTGTTTAGTGATAGTGCAGTGAAAGTGAATCAGCTGATCAATTCAGCACTGTAAGGGGTGAACGCGCTGTCCTGCTGTCCACACTTCCAACCATGCAGTGGATTTACAACTGAAGGGTGAGTTTACTGTTAATGACATTCTTTAATAATTCTTAAACGCACATATCCTGCATGTTCTTTAACACGATTATTTATTATTACATTAGTTTTGCGAATCGTTCGTTGAATTCTGTTCGGACACAGAATTGTTTAAATTAAAATATCGTTTACGTATTTCGACGGGGTTACTTATTGTTTATCTTGACCGTATGTATCGTATAAAAATTTCATGTGGTACGCGTGACATGTCATGCATACCAGATCATTAAAACGGCAGACACGGCTAAATTGTTTATTACTTCAGGTCTGAAAAATTAGTAATTATTCTTTAGACATTCTGAAATAAGAATGAACAAAAATAATTCCTATAGTTCGCGCTCTCTGACTTCTGCTCGCACGCCGGCCGGCGATCGAGCACGTGCTAGTCCGCGCGCTTCTCTCTCATTGGCTAATCATTTTTCGACCATAACTCTGTAACAAAGCCGCAGATTGAATTTTCGCTACAGTAAAAGTTGCTTCAAATGAACTCAGAAACCCCTTATTTCCCGCTGTCACGATACTTTTGGGACACTCTCTGTATCTATTCAACGTTACTTTTTCTATCTCGATATTCGCAAATCAAAGAGATAAGAAACCGTGTGTTCGAACGCAGTGGCTGGTGTTAGAGTCATAGCGGAAGATAATCCGTAGCTGCAAGAAGAAGCGCCTCTGGCCCATCAAATCGAGCGTACCTTAATTTCCCTTTCGCCGCAGCCGAAAAAGAAAGACCGTTCCCGCCATGGTGCATCATCCCGGCTAAAACCGAGACAGTTTCTGTAAGAAACCCGTGACAAATAGGGAGCAGGTCCGAAAAGCCGGGTGTCGCCTCGGCAAGAAAACAAAAGAAACAGCGAACACAGGGGCAAGGGGAATTACCTAAAACGTAGCCAGACCGTGGCGAGAGCTCGTCGCCGTGTCGCGTCGGACTCGTCGCGATCAACTCAATTACGTTAACACACCTTCCCGTCCTTTCCAGGGGACTGCACCTGTTCCAGACCATACTTGTCTGGCGGCGTGACCCCATCCCGGGGAATATTCGGATCCAAAAGGCGGCGGAGCGACGCGCTGGCGTGTTCCTTGTAGCGGGTTTCCTCGCCAAATGAGATTAAACCGGGCCGGACTGTATGTAATGCGGGTAGACGCGTCGTCGTTGCCAATAGCGGCCGCGTTTTCCGCAGCGGAGAGCGGCTCCGTCGGCTTCGAAGGGCCGCAGGGGGGGCCACCGACAGATAAAAGTGGAAAAGATTAAAACCAGGGACGGCGGAGGCGGCTGAAACGCGGGGGCCGAGCTTAACGAGAGACGACCGGCTGTTTCGCGGCGCAGTCACGCAGGTACCGGGGGTTCGCGTTATTAATGAAATCAATACCCGTTACACGGGTAACGATCGGCCCGCGACCTCGGCCGGTTGAAATTATTCATCCCCCTTCGTTTCTCCTTTCCGCCGGGGCGGCCGATCAACTGGCAATTAGCGGAAATTCGTTCTGAACGAGCGTAGACGGCGGAAAAAGGCGTCGGCGACGCGGGCCTCCAACAAAAATGTCACCGAGAGTGTCACGCACCCGTTCAACAAACAATAACACCGGTCATGCTTTGTATACCATGATACATTACACCATAGCCTTGGGCTGTGACAACATCCTTGAGCGAAATCGACGACAGCATATTAGAAATTGCACGTTTCAAGGCCGAGGTTCTGGGGTAAGTGGCGTGGGGTTCATCAAGTCCATCTTACCAAAAGGCATAGCCTTCCCCACTCCGTGGCCAGATCCTTCAAGACAAAGAGTCCCTTGTCTTTGGCAATACGACGTCGGGTCGCTTGCCTTTTGTAAACACTTCTCTCTTCCGATAGTCAATGATGCGACAATCGATAGCTGCGAGAGCCAACGCGGTCATCAGCTATCGCGTCGCCCGCCGCCGGGACTGTTTACAGTGAGTAACTTTAACTCTTTGCACTCCGAGCAATTTTAATTCCAAGATAAAGACATTTTTTCGAGCTAGAACAGTTCCATTCTACATAGTTCATTTCCTTTCGTGCATATAAAATTTATTAGTATTACTCGTACGCGTAATACTTTAATTTCTACCGATTTTTTAAACGCAACCATAGCGATGTCGAAATTATTTTGAATAACAGTATGACAATATTTAGTGTCGCCTCAGAGGAGCCATTGGAGTGCTAAGGGTTAATATTCGGACACTATAAAATTTTCACTTTGTCGCATTGTAATTTTGTTCACGATGAAGGAAAAAGAAATTAATTCTAAATTACATTCCTACATAATTTCTAGTTAATATAAGTATAAATATTATTTATATAATTACTAGCGTTTATTAACCCTTTGCACTCGAATGGCGCCTCTAAGGCGCCACTAAAAATTGCTGTACTATTATTTAAACAACTTTTACATCGCTAGGTTTGCAGCGAAAAAATCGATAACAGTTTTAATGTTCTAAGTACGAGCAATGGTAATTAATTTCATATGTATGAAAGGAAATAAATTACGTACAATGTAGCTATTATAGTTAAAAATACTGTATCGATTTTGGAATGGAATTGCTTCGAGTGCAAAGGGTTAAATATTCTACTTTAAACAAAACAATGTCTGGTTTTAACGTTACAATAATATTCGGACACTTTTGACAGGAATTTTTATTGAGAATCCTCTAGGCATCTTCGGTAACTTTATCTAGTAATTCCGTTACAAACTACAATGGAAAAGTACTTTTCTAAGCTTCATTCTGTTAAGTGCAATTATTGAAAGTTCTACCGGTAGGTTTCCGGTCGGTAAAGAGTTAAAATGAAGAATTGATTAAACTTAAAGTGGTGCAGTTCTCATACTGCGCAGATTGTCCCAGAAATGTTCGAGCTGCTCGAAAATTCTCGCTTTCTTATAATGCGAGACCGATACAACGTGTCATGCAATAGTTAAATATTTCGTAAAGAATGCGTATAATACAAATTCAATAATATATTGGGTTGTCGAAAAATTCAAGGCTCGTTTTTGAAAGAGATGGGCGCCGGTTGATGTTCGAAAGTGCCACAGCCATTCGCGTGTATGATATTGATATATCGTTTAACAGTCGACAGTTCTAGCTTCAACCAAAATCATATTTTGAAATGCGTGACATTTAACGCGACTTTACTGTACTGCCGGTCAAAAGCATTTGGATCATTCGACTACTGTCAGTAACCGAACGGAGACAGACTTTTACGCAAAATGAACATTATCCGAGTTAATGGTAGGAAACAGAAATTAAATAAAATTGCGTTTACTCTTTCAATAACTTGATGAAGTCTGGAATAATACACCAGCATCGTTCGATTAATCTAATATCTCTACAGGTTCGTATTCGACCAATCCATTTGTCTGATAAATCCATAAAATCCGCAGTCTAATTATTAAACTCTCTTACGAATATGTGTTCATTAGTAATACCACGTTCGTCGCTCAATCATTTAATCATTTAATCTTTCGCGTGTCTGCTGACTGTCGCTCAAGCATTTTGCCGTTCGACGATCGCGAATAATGTTTAAAGAAATCGCTTTCAAAATATTAAACAAACTATTGCCGATCGCATCACTGTTTTCTTAACCCTTCGCGCTCCGAGTAAACTTTTTCGGTGATCTTCCACGTTTTTCGTTTCTCACGGGAAAAATGGCACTTTTGAATTTTTCAAACCACTCGAAGCACTGTGATTTACCAAGAGCATGCTCGTCGTAAGCTTCGACAAGCATTCGATGCGATTCCGCAGCGGTTTTCTTCAAAAGGTAACGGAAAGTCAATGCTGTCCCCAAATCGTAGTTTCCAGGCACAAGATTCGATATGTTCAACACCATTAAAAATTATGCTCGTTGCTGTCGGTTCCTTTTACAGATCTGGTATTTGTGAGATTGTTTTACTGGGAATGAGGTTCTAATAATTGAATGACTTCTAATAGTTGCACCGTAACAAAATGAAGCCTAACAAACTGTTTTTACATTGTAATTTGTAACCAAATTATTAGATGACGTTACCGAGGATGTCACGTTGATTTACAATAAATATTGCTGTCAGCGTTGAGAAACCCACTAAAAATGTTTTCAATCATGAACAATGGACCTTGAAAAATTCTGAAATACTCGCCGGTCGGTGAAATCGTAACAACGACGCTGGTTGAACTCGCAAATATAATTGGATGCTTTTTACTTGGCAATTGCGAAAAATAATGTAACCGAAATGTGATTGTACAAAACTAGAATGGTTGCGAGTTGAAAATCTTTATCGGACGTCAAAACAAGAAAATGGCGTCAATGACGCGGTTTGACGGTGACCATGATGACCATTGACGGTGGTTTCTAATTGCTGCCGAAGTTGTTTAACACACAGCACATACGTGGCTCGTTAGCCGTTGTGTTTAAACAGAGGAGGAGAGCTGATTTTTAGCGATGTTGTTTCAGATGGCGCCGACACCGAAAACCCCATATGGAGATTGGTGTGCTCCTATGCCGCCTCGTCTGCGCTTTTACTCGGAGAAACTGTGAAATGCGTCATATAGCAAACGTCCCCGGCGAACTTGCGGAGGAATTAGTTCAGCTTGCGGCACCATAATGGCGCGTACGTGTCCTGGGATTCTTGCTTGACATTTGTTCCACCATGGTATGGACTAGATGCGGGTTGCCGAGAACAATTGGAGGACTCGGCGCGCAGAGACAGTAACGTACGAGCGAAGAAAGGTTAATTGAGATCGATGGGGATATGGACTTCTGAGTTATACTCCTGTCCCGTTCGGGGATGTAAATATCGATTTCTAGAACCTGCTCAGAAATAGTTTACAGAGAACCGAAACGAGTTAACTTTTAGTAAGAGCTGCTAATTTCATCGAGATCAACATTTACTTGCAAGCCGATTAACGCGTTTGCGAACATTTTCGATGAAAGGGCACGTTCCGAGTTCTGGAATCAAAGAGCCTGTGGTGCAGAGAAAAATGGAAATGAACATTTTGGAAATTAGGCCAATTTTAAGCTCATTGTCACGGCGCTCTAACTGCTGAGCTCGCCAATAGAGGGATACTGGGACGACTTTCTCGCTAGTTCTGATATTTCAGCGTTTAAATCGGGGTTTAATAGGTAGCCTTATGCATGAGTCCTCTAGCAGGCCCAGGACAAAACGTTACCTTCCTTTTCTCCCCCTCTATCCCAACATTTTCTCTTGTATCATCGTTAAAAAATTGTACCGCAGAATCCCACCCTCTGGAGCACAAGTAGCCAACTGTTTCTACTGGAAAAAATTGCCATAAAATACTCAAATCGGTTTTCGTATTACTCTATCTGTTACTTTAATTAATTTAACTGTAAATTGTTCAAAATTCAACTGTACGAGAAAATAGGTTCGACTTCAGGGGCGCACGATACGCTTAAGAAAATGAAAATGTCGATGCATCAAAGAAATTGATTTTGGAATTAAAATTGCTTCGAGTGCAAAGGGTTGAATAGAAATTTCCGAGACCAATGGATCATTCGGCAAGGTGTGGAGGGAGGGTCGGCGAAAGTTTAGCGCGAAAGGAAACAATGTATCACTCGTGTTGTCTGTTCAAATTTGAGGTCGGAGCGCGATAAATCACAGGCAGGAAGTGAACAATGTTTGAAACTATCGGTTGACTCGAGGCGGCGAATCGGGAGACCGACGCGGCGGCCGGTGGCAGGTAAATCGCGTTCAAATCCGTTCTTAGCTATTCCATAAATTAATAAACGATCGCCGATTTATTAGCGGCGGTCCGGCTGATTTGTGGGGACGCGTATGTAAGCAACGCCGATTCAGCAAACATCAGAGCGTGCGAATGATTAACTAAGCCTGGCACGGCGGGGGTGTCATGCAAATAAGCATTATGTATTCCTAGTTCATTGGGGGCCGATCATTAATATTTGCGTCCCCTGGCTCTTCTCTCTGTCTCTCCCCTCGTCTGTCCCCCTACTCGCACACGTCCCTGAACCTCCGCCCGCAATATGTGGCTTTCAGAGGCACGTATGTTATTACCGATTGTTAATGTGCGGGGTATTATTTAAACGTGTGCGCTCCCCGTCGCTGAAATCGATACAGACGAGTCGTTGTCCACGTCGATAGCTTCAGATTACCGTGAATCGATTTATACGTTTGCTGTCCGCCTAGCCGAGATTGCCGAGTCGGATCTGGAATCCTCGCCCTGACGTCGAACGCGTCCGAATTGGATTATTCTGCTAGTGGGGAAAAAAAAATTCGAAGGGCCAATTAATCCTATCGGAACCCATGGAAAACTCCGTCCGAAACTATTTTTAAAATATTTAAATGTTAATAAGTCTGTTGGTCTAAAAATACCACGGGTCTGCGTCCCCTTCAACCCTTTCGACCGGCAACCCTGAAACATCAATGAAAATTACCATACAATAATTTCATATTACCTTTAATCCCGTCATACATCGCGCCGGACCCGACATTAACCCTTTATACTCGGTGCTATTTTAATTATAAACCAAAAGTTTTTTTCATTTCAGCCAAACTCGTTCGATTTACATATATATATATATATATATGTATACGATACTTAAATGTTTAGCGATTTATCGAATCAGAATTTAATAATGTTACAAATATTTAAATTACCTTATACACCTACAGTTACTTGTTTACCGATTCACCAATTGTGTCCGTTAATAATACTACAATTACAAGCTATGTAATAATAACTGTAATACTTCTCGCGTATCACATATATGAACGTATTCAATTAAATTATATAATATTGTGGAATGTCTTAACACTTTATCGACCGGAAGCCTATTAGTAGGCTTTTCAATATTCGCGCTGTATCAAATTGGTGTATAATAGAAGTAATTTAATATTTCCATATATTTTTGATCTTCCTCTTTTAGGTGAAAGATTCAAAACGTGGAATTTAGAATCATCTAAAGAAGTTTTGTAAAACATTTTATAAGATTCATTTTTCAAGAATCTCATCCATTGAATTTGCAGCCAAGAGACAGAGTCGCCCGTGGTATTTTTTACTCTTCTAGTGATTTCGTTGAAATAAAATCCGGCTGTGACATTCGTTTTATCGAAAATGTATTTCTTCTCCTACAATTTTCTATCAATTCATAATAATGCTTAGGATTGTAAAAGTAATTTGCTTTTTTCATTTTCATTTCTATCAACCCAAAATCACGGTCATTCGGTAGAGAGGAATGACCCGGTACCAAAAATTTGTGGTCTACTGTTTCAATATTATTATTTGATGACTGAGCAATTTTCATCCATGTCAATGCTACTTTAATGTTACGATTTTGGCCTGAGCAAGCATCACTGTAAGCTATTACGTGTTCTTGAGTAGTTACATCTTCCATATACAGAGGGCCACGCGCCATTTTCAAGTTATGTTTATATAATTTCTTTAAATTTTTTACTTAGACCACTTTCATAATTAACACTAAATGAATTCCATATAATGTTGAAATTACAACCACTATCCACTGGTTCATCTTTGACGATATCGTAAAAATTACATTGAATAAATCTCGTTTAAAATAATGTGGTGTGAAATAACTGATAAACTCATTTTGTTTTTAATTTTCACTTAGACCACTTCATAATTATGGGCACAAATCAAAAGAAAAGGGAACACTTTGGAACAGCATCTATCGCTGAATTTGTTTCTATTTAAATAACAATCAGCTAAAACTAGATTCGTCAAAGTGTCTCTGTTCTTTTCGTGGTCGAAATAATTTCGAACGCGAAGAGTCGAATTTCGAGTGTGTGCAAACATTGACTGGTTTCTCGTCGATTTAGCTTCGTTTAACTAATAAACGTGCCAACTTCTTTATCAATTACTCCGCTAACGAGAAGCGACGGGTAAACAGGCTTTTACCTTTGTTTCGGGCCAGAAAGAGATAAGGAATCCGTGACCGATGAAAACATTTATTCGCGACGTTGTTTCGCGTTTAATGATATTTCACGCTAAATTATATTAGTCGATGCTCGACGAGAAAAGTACACAGGAGATTTGATTTCTGTTTGCAAGAACAACACCAAAAATACCATTACCGGATAATTTCGTATAACCAGCCGCCCTCGCCTCTCCTGTCGAACCACGTCCTCTTTAATTTGTGATAATTCACCCTCTACGCGGAAAAATTGAAAAGGCCGCGTGTTATATTAATGCATTGTTTGTCGAACAACGGGAATATCAATTAATTTTGTACGGACGGCACGGAACGTACGCGAAATTATCGTTCTCTGTACATTATCCGTGATTCGCTCTGCCGGAAAGCAATCAGAAATAAATCCTTATATACTGGCGGACGTTCAAAGTAATTATTTACAATTATTAACTTCGTGTACACAGAAGAAGGTATACGGCGATTCTTGTTCGATCTTTACACTTGCCCGTGTAATGGCTTCCATCCGATCTCGCTGCCTCCTCTCGACGAAATTCAACTTCTTGCCAACTTAGCAGCCGTTGAAAGCTCGAAAACGACGATCAATTTGTGCATCCTTCTAACATCTGTTTCCTAGCGACATTTAGAAACATTTACGAATTTAACTCCTTGCCCTACAACGAGTCAGACTCGTGATCAAGATTTCGAACTGAATCTTCTAAACATGTATTTCCTGAATTTTCTTTAAACGGAAATAACATTTTATTTAATTGTTGATCGTATATGGTCATTGGAGAATAGCAATAGTAGTAACTACCAATTTTCTTTTTGTCTTTCCGTGGAGAACAAAGAAAATCCTAGTCGCTGCTATTGTAAAATAAATCGTAAACTAAAGTGTTAAGTGTTAGAAAATTTCTACAAAATTAAAATAATTTATTGAACGATATAAAAATCAAAAAGCTCGAGAATAACTCTTAACAGAGAACCTATTCAGATGCAATGATCCGATTTTGATGAAACTTACGGGAGCTTATAGTTGTTTGACCATCCACTTTGAAAGGGTGAAAACAGCCCTCAAAGTTGAGGGTTAAAACAATATTTTTGAGATATCTTGGAAACCAGAGGTCGAAAAATTTGAATTCTTTTTAAAATTGTGTATGTTTTCAATGGGAAATGTAGTCGCGCAAGAAAATTTTAACGAAAGTTAAAATAAATAAATAATAAATCTATTCGCTCCCATAAGTTTCATCAAAATTGGATTTTCGCTCTTCTAGCATTGTACGAATCGTAAAAGAATTTCCTACGCGAAACACGGAAATGTAAAACACTTAATTTGCAAACAAATAAAAATAATTGCGTCTTTCATTTTTTGGTAGATAACAGAGCGTTGTTTGCTCGTTAACGTTTACACGGGAATCCGCGGTGCATTCGACGATATCAGCAAGCCGACTTCGCGGACATTTCTATAAATTACTATCCTCCTCCACGGCGACGTCTCTGGCGGCCATAAATATGTCAATCAAACGCTGCCTCTTTTAATGCTCCGCAAAGGAGCAGACAATCGAATGTCGTTAACGTGGCATCATATTAAACTACGAAGTCGAAGTCGCGCGGCAAAAACACCCGATATACAACCCGCGAGCGGCACACAAAGGCACAACACAGAAGCCGGTGTATAATTCACGGCGGATCGGCAAAAAGATGCGAGATACTTTTCTTATTCGCGAATTGCATGTTTAGCGTCCGCAAACCGGGCCCATAAAACGGAAGCAGCAGCTCGATAAATAAAAAGGGCAACGATAACGATCGCAAAGCACCGGGTTGCAGCGAGAAGACCGAGTAGAAAAATACCCGCGATTTGCACGCAATCGGCCGAGGTCCTCCGCCTCTGATATTCGCGCCGGTTACATTCGAAACAAACAGCGACGAAACAAGGAACCCGACCGAACATAACGAACAAGAAAATCCCGGCTGTTCCGTCGATCGGAGAAAGATGGAGCGAGAAAAACGAAAGAGATCTGCAGCCGATTGATACGCTTTTTCGAGCAACAAATTTCGGCCGTAATAGCCGTCGAGAGGCGGCGAAAAAAAAAATATCGCGCGTTTTTCAATTACCATCACAAAGCGCGACTAAAGGGCGGGGAAAGGGTGGAAAGTGTTTACGGCGAAATGTATGCGAAACGGCCTGTCGAATTTGTCACGCTGTAAAATATTCCGGAGCGTGTTACTTAACAATTATTTCGATTG
>CM052087.1:8743013-8787664 GCA_028453745.1 Agapostemon virescens
TTTGCGCCACTTGCACCTGACGCTTACCTGTTCGGCTAGCTGTATCTCCCAAAATACATAAAATTTTGCTCCGTAACTTTATACACGTATTCTAGACACATACTGAAATCAATTTCAAATAAAAAAAAAATCGAAAAGTTTTATCTTATAAAGTGTATTCCCCCCTTAAGAAACAAAGTGCAATTGCAGCCGGTATGTACATGGGCGTAGCCGCGTAGAACGTAAGATTACAAGAAGCTAAAACGTATTATACGATACGATTTCGTTCCTCTTCCGTTTCTTGCCGGGTTCGCTCGAAAAAGAGCAGTAACTTCTTCCAGTTTCCAGAATCACCTTGTATATACTGGCGGAACGACCGCTGAACAATTCGTGCCGGAAACCACGGTTTGATTCACCGTTCCCGGCGACGGTTTCTCTTCTAAACGTCGCGTCATCCGCTGGTCCGGCTAGAGAGATTAAAAAACCATGCACAAATTCCAGCAAAGCCCGGTAATTATTGACTCCACGGTAATCTCCGCGACGGTTCTGTCTGCGAGGCAGAAAGAGAGTGAAAGAGGAACGGGGAGGGGGTCGAGCGATCAAAAGAACTGGCCGGAAAACGGAGGAACGCTCGGTTAAGTAAATCTTTTAGCTCGCCGTAGAAGCCGCAAGTATTCCACTGTAGAGCCGCGATTTTCTCCGTGAGAGGCTGAAAATAAAAAAAGCCGCCTAGCTGTTCCCCGAGAAGATGGCGCCTAGAACTCGAGAGAACAGAAGAGAGAAAAAAAGGGGGTTGCTGGCTGGTAACGCGGGGGAGGGTGAAAGCGGAGAAAGAAGCAGCAGCAGCAGAAGAAGAAGAATAAGAATAAGAAAAAGAAAGTGGCAGCAACAGCCCAGAAATACGTGACTTTTGCTGCCGCTGGGAGACGCAACGATTTACGTAGGACAATTTTCGCGTTCGCTTAATGGCAGGTGAAGGCTCGACTGGCAGCGCTTAGCTTGTCTGGCTCGAGGCAGCAAGAATACCCCGAAGTAAAGTTGCGTAAAACGAGCTCGCACACGGTAATGGCCGACATCGCCGCGGAAAGCTGAAGGCACACGAGAAGGTGGGCTTTTGATGTGGTCGCCTCAATGGGACTCCACATACGTCACTCGAAGTCTCGTTTACCGTGGAGCATCCCACGAGAAACGGAGCTTACCTGGCCCGAGTCACTTTGATGATATCCCTCTCCTCCCTCACCCCTGCCAGAG
Source organism: Agapostemon virescens (assembly GCA_028453745.1). Taxonomy (NCBI): domain Eukaryota; kingdom Metazoa; phylum Arthropoda; class Insecta; order Hymenoptera; family Halictidae; genus Agapostemon; species Agapostemon virescens. Next base: position 8,744,244 of record CM052087.1, read on the forward strand.
GGGGGTTTGTTAGGGCCGGACTCACTCGTTTGATGTGGCCGGCCATATTTGCCGTGAAATTGAACGCGCGAGCCACCGATGTGGGGTGTCTTCGCGCTTTTTCCGCGAGGAACAAGCGCCGCGGGATTACTCGGTTGTTTAGGGGCCGACAGGATCGCGCGAGCAGCGAGCGGCGAGATTACCTCCGAAACGGAAATTAAATGGAACGCCTCGCGCCGGAGAGACTCTTAAACGGCGACTTATTGTTACCGTTGTTTAGGAAGATACTTCTAGCCCGGCTAGCGGATTGGATTCCTTCGGTCGCCGGCTGCACTTCTCAAAAGCATCGTCTGTTTGTCCTCGCGGAGAACAAGCGACGGGGATTCGAGAGCCAAACCGGACCAACTTGCCCGCTCGACTCTTTCATCGTTTCCGAAAATCGCCAGTCAAATTGTGCTCGGCTCGTCTCTACAATTTCACTGATTTGTCATACAGCTTCTTACGTCGAGAGTGGACCGTGTCGAATCGGATTGTCTTCTGTTTGATGGTAAAAAAAAATTATAAACGAGATTTACAATTTAGATTTACGATTTAGAGTTCGGTAGATGCTTCAACCCTTGGACCATTTCCCCATTCTGTAATTGACGATGTTTAAACTTTGCTTTATTTAATGTATTTATGTATTTTTAAAATGCATTTTTGGTGGTACTTGTTACAGACAAATTAGTCCTCCTGTGTTGATCCTAAAATAACCCTGCGCAGAGGGTTAAACATACTGTAGAAACTTAAAGTGAGCCAAACTAGCATTTATTAATAGTGGTTAATAAGTCCCACGATAATTCCCAAATTATATTAGAAACGTATCGACTTCGTCCGGAATGAATTCGTACATAAAATGCGAGAAACAAATTGTTTAATAATTGCAATATTTATAACGGCAACACGGCGAACGTCTCTAACCTCCCGAACATCTTATTCGCCATGTTCTTCGACAAACTTCTTCCATGGCGTCGAAGAAACTATCCTCGGAACGAATGTACACACCCGACGAACGCTGCAACGAATCAAAGTAAAAATACGGCCACATTCGTTCTCGCGGCGGCTTCAGAATTATCTACGGGTAAACGATGAATAAAAAAAAAAGTGCATCGAGGTTTAATCGACGGCTCTGCCTCTTCTTCGATTAAAGGGCAGGTCGAGCAGTTTAAAAAATTACGCGAGAAATTTCTCGCTCGCGGCGGAATTATAGGGGCGATGCGATCCGTTTTCTGGAAAACGGGTCGTCGCGGCACGCCAGCACGACTTTTGGAACGCGAACCGGCTCGTAATTTGAAAGAAACAATAATCGTTATCGTGCATCCGGCGAGGCTAATGGTGGGCGTTTTTATGTTGGCCGATCGACCGCCGGCGCCGTGAAATGAAATACGCGAAGCCCCAGCCGCGATCTAGAAAAGGCGTCGCGATCGCGATAAACGCGAAAAGGAGGTTCCGCTCGCGGAACGGTTTCCGTTATACATGTCTCATCCGCCAGGTGTGCCGTCCGTTATCTGGGGAACTGTGTCGTTGACACCGATTCGGAGTCGTTTGGCAACCAGGGGCTATTTTTCAAATAAAACCTGAGAAACTCGAAAGGGAAGATGGAAAAGTTACAGACGCGATCAAAACGTCGAGCCGCAATGTGTATCAGGATCGAAGCTCGGTAAAATATTACTTCAAACGGTAAATAATCTAATATTTAAATCGTACTTCAACCCCTTGCCATCTTCACTGTGACTAAAGCTTCGTAATCAACACTTTAACTGCCAGAACAACAACCTCAAAAATTCCACAAAATCAAAGTAATTTATTCGATGAAACAACAATTTAAAATTTTAAATGTACGACACATAGTTATCCTTCGACCTTCTCGTATTCTCCAGATTTAATGTACAAATTTATTTTTAAAAATGGACAAATTACTCTGTCACCCATATGTGGATGACATGGCAAAGTGTTAAAGCAATTTATATCTTTATACTGTGGTACATTCACTTCGATGCATAAATATTGATTTGACTTAGTTTAAAATCTTTAACGCAAGCCTAACTAGTTCTGATATGGCAAAGGCTTAACAAATAACACATTCTATTTGTTAGGAAGAGTTTCTCAATTTTATTTGAAGGATTCTCAAATAGTGTTAATACATTTGAGGAAGTGATATAAGAAATTAATTTACAAGGGAACATATTCACATGCGAAAATCCGATGAAACTTATGGGAGCTTATAGCTTTATTGTTTAAACAAGGTCAGTCCCTCGAAAAGTGCTATAGCATCGTTAGAATTGATTGCATATTAATAAACATTTAACAACTACTCGTAACAAAAACCATCTCATTCTTAACACTAAACCTACCGAGCAGTAAACTTGGTTAATGTATTTTGCCCTATAAAAATGACAAGAATTAATTTATTTGGATTTTGTGCAATTTTTATTAGAATGTGTGTTGGAATAGAAAAATCCATCGAATCAATTTTCCATTTGACTTCTTATGGTAGGTTTAGTGTTAACAACTTTCTCAACAGGTGCAATGCGTTTCGATCGCACAAGTGGTCCTACAAGATATCACAAAGTGACAAGAGAACACGATGCGATTTTCGACGAAGCATAATTGACATCTATTTTAAATAATGCCGACATTCCATTGTTCGAACGACAGATGCAGCGTAATATTTGCGTAGTTGGAATTGTTTCCGCCATCACGGATAACGTGGTACACATCGATACGGTAGGAAAAGAAACCATTGCGTGGGCTTCTTTTACGAAATCTCGACTCGATCGCGTGCACGCCGAGAACAGACGCATAACAAAATACCATTTGCCTAGGAAACCACGGAGATATCGAATTCCGGCAGAAATAATATGTGCCGGGGCAAGCTGCGCTCCGTGTTATTATTGAATTATAAACCTGCTTTTCCTATACGCCACGCACAATATCGCAGCATAACGTAACAGAATAATACCGCAAGAATAACAGTTAATATTAGCCCGCGTTTCTACACGCAATCTGCGTTTGTTCCCAGATGCTAACCAGTTCCGAATTCGGTAAAACTGTTCGGAGACCGGCGCGACGGCGGTCACACTGCAATTTGCAATTTCGTATCATCAAATTCGTTCACAGGACGCGATACGAAAAACAAATCTGCTCTTTCGCGGCTACTCGTCCAATTCATTCCGTGAAAGTAAAAGTTAAATCTCTAAAATTGCGAACAACGAACATATACGAAATACAAGATGGCGACGTGTCCGCTAAAAAACGGTACCCTCCCCCGGACCGTACTTACTCCCTACCCCGACGATATTGGTTATCGTTTCCCGATTCCCGGGGCTATTTTTCCAAAGTACCATTAACCATACGACGATTAATCATCGTGGAAACTCGGAACTCGATTCTGACCAGTCTATTGTGCGATTACAATCGAATCCGAAAGTCATCCGAATTATCCACGCGATGGTTGCTCGTGTGCGGGCCGAGGGGGGTCACGGGCCAAGCGGAAATGGCCCCCGACGAAGAACAAAAACACCGCCGGAGAACGTTTTCGGCAGTGCGGGGCCATTGGACGCGGGCCGCCACGGTTCCGGGCTATTAGCCATCGAAGGGGAGGACATTCATAATAAAAAGCCATAAACCACGTCTCGTCGCGCAGGGGATGAGAAATGCCGTTGCAACACCGCCGGGAAACGGAAGCGAACCTGTCCGGGGGAACCGGAGGAGAGGGCACGGGCGAACAATGACGTCGAAGGGCGAGAACCGGGGCCCTAACTGCGAGGTGGTGACACAGGTATAATAATCCGAACCGGTTGGTTACCCCCGTCGTCTGTTAAGTGGCCACAGATGGCTGAACCCACCACCTAGCGTCGTTTAGAGGCCATGATTCACGCGCGGCGAACTTTCCGGCGAACCTAATTAAGCGAAACCACTTGCGCACACGCGATCAACCGGCGATAGCTGCTTCCGGTGCCCCGGGACACCCATCGCGACGAAAAGGGCACGTTTCCGACGTCCACGAGCACCCATCGGACCCCCGGGACCGACGATTGTGCGAAAGTTCGAGTTACGCTTGACGGTTTTACACCGCGGCGCGGAAGAAACGGTTCTTGCGAGTTTACAGGAATGGCGCAACGTGAAGGCGCATTTTAATGCCGAGTTTAGGCGTCCCCGACAGGTAGGTACCTGCATCGATCGCTCTTTAGCCACCTGTCGCTGAGGATGCATCCCTGTAACTGATTTTTGCAGACGGAAGGAATGGTGGAAATGTTTCCACGTTCTTCCTTTCGCTGGACCACCTGGATGCGACGGTTTGGGGAATTGTAGGAACTTTAATTGTTTAACCCTTTTAGTGATGAGCGAATGGATCTATCGAAGAGTACCCGGCCAATTTAACGGATTTGCCGAGGTTTGAGAGCCCACCGGACCTTCATAGAGCGAACCTTATTTTCTAACGAATTAACACTAGAACTAGAGAATCAGTAAAAATGACTGGTTCTTGATTTTTTCGTTTACAATTATTGAAGTGATAGAAACATTTTTATTAGACTGTTTTGAGTGAACTTCTTCATTGAAGCAGACATTACGATGAAAATTGTATTTTAATAATTATTTAATTGTATTTTATAACTGATTTTGTCATTATTACGAAGCAATGTGAGTACATCGGTCGGATTTATTGCTCGGTAGTTCTAGTAACGCAGAGACAATGTTTTAAATTCTTTTCTAATGGAATTAGACCATTTAGAACGTTTTATAAAGTTATCTTGAGATAGAGTTCGCTCGCAATGCGTTAAAAGAGGAAGTAGCTTTTCGGAACTCGGAAGAGTTCTGAAAAAATTTTGTAGAGTAAAAGGAATATAATAATGAGACCTCCAATTTTTTCACGTATGAGCGTAAAAGATTATTTTGGAATTTGAATTAATTCTGTCAGCCATCGCGAAGTATGAATATTAGAATGCGTCATTTTGACGCGTCCCGTTGAAGGATTCTAGCGTCGATGCTTTTCCGTCGACGCGATGATTAAAATATTATTTCAAAAGGTGATTTTATGAGACCTGCCCGACAGAAAAATCAGAATGAACAAAAAGGGACGTAAATGGCTGAAAATAATAAAAAATATAATAATATATTATCCGATAAAACTGACAAGATTTAATATATTTGGATTTTGTGTAATTTTTATTACAACGAATGTTGCAATAGAAAAATTTGATAACGTCAGTAATTGTAAAATAGAAAATCTGGAAAGGGTCGTTGGATCTCTTATTTAGTGTTAATGTTAATGTAAGTAAAGTAAGTTAATAAAGTTTAGTGTTAGTGTAAAAAATTGTGTGAAACGGAAGTTGGCGTGTATTCGTGGGTGAAAAGCAATTTCGAGAAACGGCAGCGTCTCTTGAAATAATATGACAATACCAGCACGTGATAGCGCATTCGAACGTAACCTCTATTGATCATTATTCGCGTAGCTGTAGCCGGGAAAGCATGCAAATAACCTATTTCTTGCGACAATAAAAGCAAACAGTTACCAGACCGGTTTTGGGTCGTGTGTTTCATTATTTCGCGGGGATTTAGAACGTTTGTAGGCGATCTTCTTTGAACCCGTGTTCCTTAGAAATGTACAAACAGTTGCGAAAAGGTTTTACAGGGTTTTAAAGGGGATTTGCAATAGAAAGAAGCCAATGAAAAAGAGGAATGTAGGTAAATGAAAAATGCAAGACGGACCATTGTGCGGTACAAAGGTAGAACTTCGTATTCTTCGTGGAATAGGAAATTTAGCGAGATAAAACGTTTCTTGGAGGTAGGTAACAATGGTGGGGCGTGATGGCGCATTTAAATGGCAAAGATGGGTGACTCGGAACAGGTGAATACCTGTAGCGATCATTATTCGGGAACCTGTAATCGCGAAAACAAGCTCAACGATTTCTCCTAGCACCGAACCGTTGCCAACATTAGAAACCCGAGTTTTCCCCGCTGTGGAAATTCTTTGGAAAAATGCGCTACAAAAGTCGCGGTCGAGAATATCCGGTTTCGAAATGTCAATGGTCGCCGTAAATTTTGATTTGGAAAATCGAGGGTGGAAAGGAGGCGATGGCTGTGCGAAGGGTCGGCGTGCAGCGGCGGTAAATGAAAAATGCAACGGGAATCATAACGCGGTACGGGGGCAGAAGTTCATATTTTCAGCGGAACGGATATCGACTGGCGAAATTGAGAAAAATCAGGGGATTGCGTACAGCGGTGGAAGTTTATTCCGTTAGTACATATTGAACGAGGGACCGCGCGTTATGCAAATGATACTACGGTTCCTGTTATTGCGGGATTTAATTGTATCGCGTAATAATACGCTTTGTTTAAAACGAGAAGCTATCGGCGTACATATTTCGGTGGAAATCCAGCGGTACACCCGGGCAACACAGTTTGCCGCGCGATAATTCTGAAGTGTATAGGCTCTCTCGCCACCCCCGTTTTCCTCCCTGCCGCCCTCCCTTCTCGCCATCCAACGCGATATAACTAGTATCGATCAATTAAAGCAACGCGTGACACTTAAATATTCTGGCCTGTAATCGGGCCGAGGCGGACTCCATTTCTCGTAATGAGAATTTAATAGCCCGACCGGATTCGTTCGCAGGGCCCTGGTTTCGCGCCGGCGTTCGCGGCCACGATAGCGTTAACAATCGGGACGACAACGACGGATAGGCAACGGGTAACGCGAACAGTCTCGGCGGTCGCATTAAATCCGAATCTTGCGCTTCTTCGTAACCGCCGCCGGTGCTCGCAAATTACGTTAAAAGAAAGCAAAACGCCCGACCAGGAACAATTTAACGTTTGGCAGCGGAGGAGGAGAGAAAAAAGACGAGAAAGAAGCGAAAGGAGGCACCGACGACTCCGCGACGCGTTCAATAAATATTCATAAGGCCCTGCTAACCGAATAAATGCCGGACAAATGGCCGGGCGTGTCCGCGATACGCGAAACCGGTCCCCGTTTAAACTCTATTTGTTAAAGTGTCCCATTCTCTGCGAAATATATCGACTGACCAATGGATCTTCTCGGTTCTGTTTTTTCCCCAACGTCCTCCGGCGGACATATTTGTTCCTCCCCTAATCGCGGTCGTCGAGGCTACGATTTCTCATCGACTTCGAGCTTCCGCTCCGAGGTTTAAATTCGTAAGTTCTTGAACGTTTGGAAGTTTATATTTGTGGTATTTTATTTAATTTGTGGAAATAATACATAGCGAAAAATCAATAATATTTTATATTCAATTATTTTCTCCATGCGCAAGGCTTTCTCTTATCGCATGCTACATTCATTCTATACAAGACTCTCTTTCTCTCTCTCTCACTTTCACTACGATACTACATATTTGATATAATATCGATGCGTTCTACTATGCATCTCCTCCTCCCTCGTTGAAATGTTTTACCAAATGCAAAGTATCGAAATAATTTAACAGAGAAATTAAGCTCCTGGATAATATTCTATGCGACATCTTGTAAAATTATTGTAATCCTCTGTGGGCCGAATTTTTGTTTTTAATCCAAAAGAATTGGGGGAACGAAAAATCAGAAGTTATAAACCTATATGTGCAAATGAAAAAAATTTTTTCCGTTTAACCCATTGACTGCCACGCAAATTTAGCGCGTCTTGCCCTGGGTGCCACGGTTTCATTTTAATATAATTAAATTAATATATAATTTTAATAATAAAAATTCATAACCAATATGTTCTCTGAACTATATACATTTTTCATTCATCCTTTCTAATAGTTCCTAACTCAAATATCCATTTGTAGTCAAGCTAAACTTGCAGCACCCACTATGAGATATCTCGTAGCTGGCAGTTTTGGTACAGACGCTTACTACGAGATATCTCGTAGTTGGCAGTGGATGGGTTAAACAATTTAATTGGCATATATTCACTATGTGACTTTCAGGTAACAATGGCCTATAAAGTTTGCACTTCTGTGTGCAATGAAATGCAAACAAATAGGTTGTTATTGATATACGAACCCAGAGCTATTATGTGCACTATTTTTCGTTTGGTAATCACTGACAAAAACACAAATAATATCAATTGGATCAAATGGTTTCGCTTATTTCTACTGCAGACAGTTTGCACAGCATTTATTTTGTTATTTCAGGTTGATGAGCCTAGCAACGGTCATAAATATTAATATTGGTTGTCTTGGCAACGTTATAGAATTAAGATTTATTATAAGAATATAAGAATTAAAATGTCGATAAATTAAAATGTGACCTAAAAGTTACACGGGTCCAGAGAGGGTTAACTACTTTCGATGTCTACGACGACTGTAACGGACACGTCCATAAATTAGCGACGATGCTTTAACACTTTCCTCGAGAAACGTCGTTACGTTTCTGCTTCGGTAAAGAGTCGTGCTTCGTTATAGAAACACAACGAACTTATTACGAATCTCAAAGAGTTAATGAAACCCAGTGAACGATCGCCGATCACCTTTCGCATTTGGATTCTCACCGTAAGCCCCCGGATACGTGTGTCGAATGCCTCGTATGTATTCAAATATAGAAGATACCGATACCGGAATATATTTTTTCCATCGTGAAAGTGGAACGGGCCTATATCAACGGCGCCCAAATCGCAGAGTTCCACGTCGTTCCGCCCTTCGGAACGGATACAGGGCTCGGAGGGAAACTGGCTCTCATCCCTTGACCGAATGCGAGACGTGAGCGAAATCATAAAACAGTCGGCCATTTTCGAATATTAGGCTCGTGCCGAGGGAATCCTTCGTCGGATCCCGAACGGCTCAATTCGCGAAACAGTTGTTCGAAATGCAAACCATTCGATTCCGTGTCCCTCGATTTTCTTTTCTCGTCTCTCTCTTTCTCTTTCTCTCTCTCGTCATTAGCATAATATTTTCGATTCGACGAGGATTTTCTATGGGCATTGCGGGAACCTTATCTCATCCCCGACGGCTCGCCCCGCGCATGGTTCGAGTATTCGAGGAGATACGCCGGAAGTAATGGCAAAAGGAAACCGATCGAGCCTCATCAACGGGTGGAGCGCGAAAGGCGTGGAAGTGGCGCGCACCGTTCCTCGTTCCCGACGATAATAACCGTGTAAAGCGACGCAACTGACCGTCCTACCTCTTATTTCCACTTATCACGTTATCTTCTTTCCCATTACACGTTCTTTCCGCGCCACGTCCTATTGTTATTGTCGCTACTTAACGCCGCGTCTCGACAGTCAGTCGGGCAGCCTGCTGTTTCCGCTACTTTGCCTCGTAGTTTCCACCCCTGAAATTGCGCTTTTATTGGTCGACGAAATTCGATGTCGTTCCGCGTTCGCCTTCGCACATCCCTGTCCTACCTTCTCGTTAACGCTCCCTCGGTTCCCTTGGCTCTCGGGTGATCGAGAATTTCGGAAATTAGACGAGAGAGAACCTCTCTCGCGCGACGCTCTCCCCGTGCCGTGAGCTAATGCTGTGCTGCATTAATGGGTAAGAAAAAAGGGTATCGGCACGACGTCGGTGAACCTTTCGGAAATACTCCAATGGAATTACCGTAATAATACCGAACTGCATTCAATTTGTAGCATTCGATTAATTATCATTGTACCGAAACTGTAAGGGTCGCTAATTCCGCTCGTTTACTCGCTGATCGAACTCGTGATCGGGAATCTTCGTCGAATACGTTTCGCTGCTTCCGTGAAATATTGTTGTTACATTTATTAGATACGGGTGTGTATTATTTATTTCTAAAAATACCAAGATTGAATTTCCTTAGACTTCTCCGTCGTTCTTATCGTAAAATGTGCCTCGACGAAAGCATCTGCCTAACTTCAACAATCGCAGGATAAAAGATCATTTGGTAAATTTATGGAGAAGCATCGTTCTAATTTACGCAGTCCAGTCAATGAATTACGGACTCTCTTGACTATATTACGGTGGAAGTTGAATTTCTTCAAGTTCTTCATTTACAAGATTCCGGTCTCTATTTTGTTACATTCCTCGTCATCGACGGACGATAAACATTTTTGCACATTCGAGACAGCCTAAGTAGCCTATAAACAACAATATCGATCGATTTCGCAGAGGAACGCACAGCCTGCGAGAATGACTGCAGCCGAAATCACCGAAAATCCGACAATGTATTCGGCGGCATGTCCGCCATAAACTAGTCGCAGCCTGAGAACAGTCCGCGGTGCATCGAAGCGTTCCGAAACGACGGAGTTTGCGTAATTCGGGCAGTTAGCGATCCCGATACAAATTTGCAGGTTTAATTTCCCGGATAAATGTGGCCATTACGGGCCGCTGAAAAATGGTTCGGTTCACGCACGACTGATCCATTGTCGAGGGACGTCCAGCGAAGCAGGAATCGGTACGCGTATTACATAAATGGAGCCGAAGAATGGAGCTACGTAACGGGAGCCCGGCAATATGGAATATGGACTGTGCGCTCGTTTCGTTTTTGAATCGTCGCGTTCGTTGCAGCAGCGAGGGAGAGAGGGTGAAAAAGATGGTGGTTGTTGCGCACCCTATGCGACCCCGGCGAGCATCTTCCCCATTTATGTGTCACTGATTCGCATCGGTAAATCGCGGCGATTCGTTCCGCACATGTGTCCAGATCTAATGTCCCCGGGACCGTGAAAGCTGCTTAACGCGATGATCGATACACGTGGGGCCAAACGCGAAATTCGTGGAACGCGATACGTCATCCGTGTTGCCGACGGAATTTGGCACGCGAGAAATAAAGTTGATCCGCAATCGGTGACGGAAACCGTTTCCGGTGGGAGAAGAAAAACGTGCGCATCCTCGGACGTCCGGCCGGGCACGGAACAATAGCTTCTAGAATTTTAAAAGCGGAACGGTTAGGGGAGGGAAAAGCATTCGGGGCCAAACTCCCATTTTCTCCGTTCTCGCGTGCCTCGTGAATTCTTTAACCGGCCTGGGAGCTAATTAACAGACCCTCCGGCCATGCGAAACAATACCGAGACGCTGGGAAACTTGTAGAAGTAATTAATAGGCTGCATCGAGCCGGAAGGCCGAGACTTTGGTTCTATTTTAGCGCCGGCTTTTCCGGCGACCGCTAAGGCCGGATTTATGACACGGACATGTTCGAAGCCACTGCGTTCGGCTCGAAAACGCTGCTGCACCGCTGAGGAGTCCGGGCTCCGCAGATTGTTTAGTTATCGTGCCCCATAAATTATCGGTACTTCCGCAGGTGCAGTTATTTTGGGGAGCTTTACTTTTCCCAAGGAATCGGAACGGTGTTCGGTTGCTTGTTGAGAGGGACTGGTGATTAGGTGTTTCAAACATTCCAAATGAAATGTGTGGCTTGCTAAGATGCATGGGGCTGCTGGTTAAGGAAGAATAAAAAACGATAGATTGTTATTTTAACCCTCTATGAGCCCGTGTAACTTTCAGGTCTCATTTTAATTTATCGACATTTTACCAAATAATTATAGCTTTTTTCATGAGATGGCGCACGAATCTATTATAATATATAATATTTATGACCGTTGCTAGGCTCATCAACCTGAAATAACAAAATAAATGCTGTGCAAACTGTCTGCAGTAAAAATAAGCGAAACCATTTGATCCAATTGATATTATTTGTGCTTTTGTCAGTGATTACCAAACTAAAAATAGTGCACATAATAGCTCTGGGTTCTATATGATTTAGATCCTAAATTTTTTGGGAGAAAGTCGTTTTACACTTAAAACATTTCTCACGGGGCATCAGAATTATTATTGTTTAACCTGTTAACCGGGGAATAAATTTCTGTTCAACTCGTTTCACAATGGGGACTTTTTTCTTTTTTTTAATACTTATTGTTTATATATAATTGTAAACTTATATAATTGATTTACTTGAATAAGAACTACATAAAATGTAATGTGTTCAAAATATTACGGCAAATTTCCATGACGAAAAATTTCGTCATACCCAGTTAACAGGTTAAGAATAGTATCAGAGATAAGCTAGATGATAATGAGACTAATATTCGTAAAAATTAAACGGATGGAAGTTTGGAACGAAGGATGATTATGAACACTTTTGGGCAAGAGTGCGCAGAGCTGGGCCGGAGCAATCGCGAGGCTCAGAATTGCGGAGCGATTAATTCTTTTTGATCGTGGGTAACTGGAATCGAAGCGTTATCGAAAGCGAAACCGCGCGTTTACGCAAAACAGAATCATATCACGAGAGTCTGCGGCCAGCCTGAAAATAATTCACATCCCTCGGGAGCCCTCCGCTAAAATTACCACGCCCGGACGAAGTATTAAACTTGTTAAGATATTTAGAGCCCTATGGAGATTCGCCATGAATTATAGCGGCGGGCACGCGAAGGCCTGCGTAAAATTTCAAGACCGTCATGGAACTTGATAAAAAACTTGCCGTTTCATGAAACGACGAAGCCGGCGCCGTTCTCAAAAATGTGACGGTCGCAAGAGGGGATTCCCCGTTTCGTTATTTAGAAACGAGACACCCGCGGTCAACTGAAAAATTCATTGTTCGCTTGTGTAAATTTCGAATTCTCGGTACACTGGCAATTAACGGTATACGCGTTACCTAATAACAATTTTACGACGAAATTTATTTAAACCTGGCGCCTGATTATAATATATTATATTCTGAAATAAACAAATATGTCAAAGACATCTTTGCGATTTTAGTAATTGCAAAATAAAGAACGTAGAAACGTTTGACTGTGCAGGGTAGATTTATTATTAATAAATTAACTATACGTGAACAAGTTGATCAGAGAAACACAAGGAAACAGACACCAGAAGTTTTATATTACCAAATATCTATGCAGGTACATAAAACCGGCCACTTGAACAACTTGGCCATTACTGGTGATAGGAAAGAATGCATCAGGCCAAAATTATTTGGTATCGAGGGACTATCGATGTTACTAGTTTCTTGATAGGTGGAGGCGTCAAGGAGATACCAAGGTCATCTCTGTTTTTTTAAATAGAATTTTAGGCCGTCGATTTGATGCGTTTACGACAATGAATAAATCCAATGCAAAACTAAGAAGACGTTGGAAAAATTGAGGTTAAAGTTGCTGTACTACTTTCAGCTTTCTCAGACCATTAACCCTTTGCACTCGAACGGTGACTCTGAGGCACCACTGAAAATAGTAGCAGCACTGTTTAAAACAATCTTTATTTATTTAAATTTTATTTAAATTTGTTATTTAAATTTAATATGCATAAGATGAAATATATCGTGTAGAACGAAAATATTCTAGGTCAGGAAAAATGTCTTGGTGTTGGAGTTGAAACAGCTGCAAAGGGTTAAAAAAGAAAACAAAAATTTGACTTCGATTTCTTACAATTAACTTGATTTATTTTGCATAAAATCCGGCGGTCCGTTAACAAATAATTCAGGTTACAAAGATGCTGTGGTTGCATAAAGTCTGTAACCTAATTGGAATGCTGCTACTTTCTTTCGCGTGTAATGATAGATAGAGATATATGTGACTGATAGAAAGCTTTGAAATCGTTGTGAACTACATTCGGCTCACAAGACTGCAAATGCCTGTTAATCCTCGAGGAGGTTGCAAGGACCTCTAAAGGATCACCGAACACCGGAGTCAACGTGACACAAATTGCAGAGAGTGCAACGGAGCCGGGTGACGCGTCAGTCGACTCGTAGCAAATGAAATGCAAATAATAATACGAATAAATGGAAATCCGCCGGAAATGTCTTCAGCCGGTCTAAGTGGAACAATCTCTCCGCAACTTCCAGCGAACTAGCTGCAGGAGGATGCGTTAAGAAGCTTGCGTCGAGTGGTAGGAGAGGAGAGAGGAGGTAGCCGGAAGGGAGGCAGAGCGAAACAAATTTTCATAATGTCGAACGCAACCTGGAGCCAGATTTCCGGCAGTGTTTAAACGATGCTGCCTGGAGGAATCAACGTTCGACTGGGTAACGATATATTTCAACAGGACGACGACAAAAATGACGAAAAGTAATTCGAGGTTAAGGGAAGTAATGAGAAGGACGGGAAGAAACTAACAAGGGAACATATTCAGATACGAAAATCCGATTTTGATGAAACTTATGGGAGCTCATAGCTTTATTGTTTAAACAAAAGACTTTTGTTAAAATTTTCTTGCACTACTACATTTCCCATTGAAATACAAGTAATTTTAAAAAAATTCAAATTTTTCAACCTCTGATTTCTGAGATGTCTCAAAAATATGGTTTCAACCCCCAACTTTGAGGGCTGTTTTCACCCTTTCAAAGTGGATGGTTGCCGATAAAAAATACACGTGTCAAATATTTTTCAAAGAACTATAAGCTCCTATAAGTTTCATCGAAATCGGATTTTCACATGTGAATATGTTCCCGTGCAAGGATTGAGATACAGACTGGAGTGTCAGAGACTAAAGAAAGGAAGAAGGACGGAATGATAGGGTTCGAAGCAGGGGAAGGGGACTGAAGGAAAAGGCGAGAGGAGAAAAGACTGGTGGAGGGGAAGGAGACTGAGAATTAGGGACTACTGGAGAGGGAAGGGGATCGAGGAATAAAAGCAGTAGAAGGGGAACGTGGACTTGAGTGGAGGGGCAGAAAGAGGAGAATGAGAAACGAGGAGGAGAGGGAGGGGAAATGGGAACGAGGAGTAGGGATAGAAGATGGGAAAAGGGGATCGAGGAGGAGGGGCAAAAAGTGGGAAAGGGAATCAAGGATTGAGGACAGAAGGAAGGAAATAGGAACCGTCGAGGAGGGACAGAAGAAGGAGAAATGGGACTAAAGTGGAGGGGCAGAAAGAGGGAAAATGGGACCGAAATGCACATTTCTAAAAATCTGTGATAAAAATCTAGAATTGAACTTCGCATCCAATTAAAGTCTACACCACGAACAAGATACAGTTATTTATTCCAGGACACTCGAATACAATTTTCTAAATTGATTGAGAGCTAAATAATTGGGGGGTGCTGTAATCAATCTCCAATTAATCAAGGGAAGAATAACATCATCGATCTCCCTCGGTGAAACTAGATCGGTATTCGAGGAAGAATCGTGGCTGCGGACAGGAAACATGATATTCGATGGAAATTCATTGGCGGAGGAGGGTGGTTATCAGAGACCGGTAGTAATAAGGGTGGGAAACGTCGCGAAAGAGGTAAAAACGAAGCTCGCCGGAGAGAATTTACTGCCGATCAAAGGTTTCGCGATACACGGCGTGAAAATGAGCAACGAGAATGAAATTGAATAATCTAATAACGCGTGGAGGACGAAAATAAAATGTACTCTTACCACGGTGG
Source organism: Agapostemon virescens (assembly GCA_028453745.1). NCBI lineage: Eukaryota > Metazoa > Arthropoda > Insecta > Hymenoptera > Halictidae > Agapostemon > Agapostemon virescens. The sequence goes on from CM052087.1 coordinate 8,759,504, forward strand.
TGGGGGAACGGCGAAAGGGTTGGTCGTGGACGAAGAAGGCGCGGCAGAGGGGAGAAACTACATTGCAACGGGTATTTCCTTTTTTATCGACGCGCGTTCTTCCTGTGCACGCTTATGGGTAGCCTGCGTTCGACTAACCGAGGGGGGAACCGTCCAATAAGAATCGAACGAGTTAGGAGAAGCAAATTGAAAAATTTAATAGCGTATCGGGAACGACCATGATACTGCCGTCTCCGGGCCGGAATCCAGTTTCGCGGAACGTTCTGTTGCACCTCGCCCGGTTTCTCCGCAGCGGCGAACGAGCCACCGGAAGAATAATGAAAATCGAATACAGCAACTTTATAATTATCCTCTGTCATACACAGAACGCCCTGGGAAAGAATGGCCGTGCTTCGAGCGTATACCCGGTCTAAACGCTCGCCGAGGAGATGTTCTCTGCGCCAAGTCGTTATCCTTTTCCTCCGTTCTCCCGTATTATTTGTTGCTAACAGGTAGCATTTTCTTCGAGTCTCGAATTCCACGGTCTTGGATGCTCGAGGGGCTCTATCCAGTTTATTTGATGCCATTCGAGCCAATCCGTGCCGACCGATCGCAACCCTAATTACATTTAACTTCTAAAGACAGGTCTGGCTTCGGACCGGTTACATTTCGTATTCTTCGATTCTAATAAAAATACGGTTTAACGCAAGCATTGTACAAAGCCTGTGTAATATCAAATCGAGAAGCCGATTGCGGGTCTTTCAATAAAATAACCAGTCCAGCTCCTCCGGTTCGTAAAGGAGCAACATTTTAATGGAACAGATAACGTATCGAATATAAACGAGCTTATTTCGTAACTATCGGTTCTGGCTTCAGCTTATTTTTAACTCTTCGCGAACGAGACGCGGTGGAACAGTGGCTGCTTCAATATGAAGGAGATTGGGAAGGAGATCGTTCGCCTTCGTATCGGGAAACATGAATTCACCTAACATTGCGCGTTAGCATGTAATTAAGCAATCGAATCGCGAAAAATCGAATGAAACGCAGGCTCGTTAAGACAAACATAGACTTTTGCATTTTCTCTGCGACTCCGACCAATTGCAATTCCTCTTACAACATTATCAACTCGATCCAAACCTTAATGCTAATTCTGGAATCATCGAAGTTACAAAATTGCCTTCGTGCGAATCGATTTATACACCTATACGATAATTTGTACACCTTTACGTTTATATTGATAATACTTCTCGCTATGTATATTTTTGTTTGTATATTATTACCTAACTACGACAAAAGCACAAATAATATCAATTGGATCAAATGGTTTCGCTTATTTTTACTGCAAACAGTTTGCACAGCATTCATTTTGTTATTTCAGGTTGATGAGCCTAGCAATGGTCATAAATATTAATATTGGTTGTCTTGGCAACGTTATAGAATTAAGATTTATACGCCATCTCATGAAAAATGCTATAATTATTTGGTAAAATGTTGATAAATTAAAATGTGACCTAAAAGTTACACGGGTCCATAGAGGGTTAAAGTAAATGGTTCTAATATTCTAAGGATGCCGCCAATAGGCGGCGGTAGGTCTCAGAGAACGTTCAGTGGCTGCCGCCAATAGTACCGGCGTAGTACCGAAAGGGTTAATTCCTAGGGTTAACCGGCTTCGATCGAACACGCGTACCGTGATTGTCAAAACGAGGTATGCTCTCGGCACCGGTAGACACACGGACGAAAGGGTTGAAACGCGTAGACGAGAAAGACAGAGAGCCGGGGGGAAACCGCACGGGTCGCGGGTCGCGGGTAAGCGGTAAGTTTCTAACGAGAAGCATTAGCGGAGTGGACGAGGCGACATCAAATATGTAGATAGCGCTACGGGGAATTTCTCCGGAGAACAAACTTGCTACAACGAAGCGCGGCCTCACGGAAATAGAAGGAGGTTGGATCCTGAAGAGGCACACGGTGGTCTAGCTCGGTCTCGGGCTCAGGGTTATACGTAGTCGGGGGTAGAACGCAGGACGCGGGTCTTGCCTCGTCCTTGGAAGGCAGCTCGCGGCATCAGACTCCCTTGTGGTACGCGCTTTTCCCGCCCTTCACGCCCTTCGTACGTCGGATAATAATGGGAAAGGGTCCCGCGCCGCCTAGCTGCAGCCGAGCACGAATTAAGTCTGCGGAAACGACGCCGCGTCTGGAATTGATTAACCTTCGCGCCGCGGCCCGACGAGCCTAGCCGTGCGTTTGGCACGTTGCGGATCGTGTCGATTACCGAGCCGTCTTCCACGGGGGTTGAAAGAATTCCGGGGGGTGGAGTACGCGTACGGGATCCCCGACCCTCGGCTCCGGCGCCCCTCTTCGATTTTTCTTCCAGTCATACCTGATCCTCCCTCGTTAATACCAATTTCGCCGTGTTTTACGACCGTATCCAGTACATTCTGGTTGGCCATCGACGAAAGTCATTCGTTCCGTTTCGTGTTTATTGCAGTCTAGATATTGTAGACTATTTCTTAACACGTTGAATGCTATGTCAGTCCCTGGGGACTGACGGTATCAAATTTACAAATTAACATGTTATAGATAATTCATATAATATTAAGAAATATTCACACTATTTCAATAGATTTGATTGAAACAGAAAAGCACAAATGGGCTTAGCAGACATATGTGGACAAAATTTTGATCCGAGCGTCGCATATATGCGTCATCCAAATGATATGTATATAAGTGCTATTTATAGTCGATGACAACATTTTTCTGTTGATTTTATTGACATATTGGAATAATCACTTCTTAAAACTGCTCTTGTTTTATTCAGCACGGTTGTTATTGAAGACTTAGAAAAACGTACATACAGAAACGACGCTCACTGTTCATATTTCTGGCGCGATTTTCCGTTCAGTAACGGCACTTCGGCGAACGGGACTACCGTAGCGAAAGGGTTAAATGTGTTTTAATCTTCCATCGAAATCGGCACGAACTTTCCAGACAACTCGATAGCATAAAATAAACCAACAGCCGTGGATGAAAAGCATAAAAAATGAAATAAATACGGTCCGACGATCGACCAAGATCGAACAAGTCGATTCGCCTGGACGGTTGGAAGCTGCAGCAAATTTTCAGGTGATATTCGTCGGGCATCCCTTCAAATAATTTCACCGGATCGCGCGCGTAACGAAATACATCCATTCAAACATGATCCCGGTGTAACGTTAGTCGCGCACCCGCGGCTCAAAAGCACGGGGTGGGGGGACGATTTTAATTCCATTCCATTACCCATAAAACGGATCGGTTTACCGTACCGTCCGCCAGACGAATCATTTTTCCGTGTATTACAAAAATATTTCGCTGCGAACTGTCATCGCTGAACGAACACTATTAATTAACTAGCGCGGCGGCGACTTTTCCCTTCGACGTTGAACCCACCAGATCGTTGAAAGCGTATTCTACCTTGCAAAAAATCGACAAAATTCAATTTATTTAGATCTCTCTTGGATTTTTATAATTTTGCTAATTGCGAGATTAAAAGTTCGACGCCAGTTTCGGTGTCGAATCGTAATGTTAATAATCGGTTGCCAGGATACCCACTCTCGATTTCGTTTCACTAATTCGCTAACGTTTCCGTTGACCGTTGATAAAATTATTACAGATTTTTATGGGAATTTTGCGCGTTTACGACAAAGAACGGCTTGGTGCAATTTGGAAGAGCAGAAATATTTAAAAAATTTAAACATGCCAGCGAATCGTCGGTGCCAGCGATTCTAATTCTACATTAAGACTCCGAGTAGTAGAAAACTCTGGTCATCGACGTAACCGATTAAACGTGGATCGCGTAGGTTGCGACAATTTATTTTCAAGGCACGGTCAATGTAAAATTCGTCGCGCGGCGACGGAAAAGGTGCTCGTGTTTCGACGAATCGCAGCCATGCATTTTTAATATAATTTATTCATGGTGTCGCACGCTATAAATTACAAAACGAAAAATTAATTTGTTTCGCAGACGAGGGATCGAAGGCCCGGCAAGTTATGTGGTAAACTTTAATTAAAACTGCTGTAAGATTCAACCCTCGCGAGCCGGCGCAACGGCTTTTCAACTTTCGCTTTTTAATCATCCCGCGGCGCGCATCGGAACGCGTGCCGTTAACCTATTCGGCGACTTGAAAAGTGCGCCGTGCTTCAGAATCCATTCGGCTCGTCATTAAATTAACCTGTAGTGCCCCGGAGCAGTATTTTATTAGCGCGCGATCTTTGTGATTCATCGTGTGACCCAATTACTGCGATTTCATTAGCACAAACGCGGCGGGGCAAAGCGCAGGTCGCGACGCGGCGATCCGCCGGCCGCCTCTTAAGGTTAACTTTTCCGCTTCGAATTCCGTTTTCCTATTAACTCGCCGGTTAGCTGCGTGCACTTTTACGCGCGACACCGGAACAAATATAATTTCGCGAAGTGCAGGGACGCGGCTCGACCGTTCGCAGGGTTGAAATCTCGACGCGGAGGACCGACCGACGACTTTGGGCCGCGCGCTTGGCCGCCCCATGCAGCAAAACCAAATTCCGCGTTTCCAACCGCCACTATAAATTCCGAATGTCATTTCCTAGCCGGTGTTAGGTGTCTCCCCGCGCGAACGAAAAGTTCCTCTCTGTTTAAAGGGTTAATCTAGCCCCGGTGCCCGGCGGCGAGAAGTAATCATGAAAGAGAGATAGAATAACAGAACAGGAGTACCCGGGGCTTCCATTAATCAACCGGTTAGCGAATGATAATGGCGATTATTTCCCGGGGACGACTTACAATCAGGCCACGAACGTCGCAGCCCGTTACGCCGGTATTACTAACCGGGGAATAACGTCTAATCCAAAGTTGCCGGACCAGATAGTGGAATTAGTTAATATGTAAAGCAGGCCGCGGCCGGAAATTCCGTGGATTCCCGGTGTCGCCGGGTCTCTCTGCCACTCGTTTCACAGGGACCTCCACTTTTCCCGTGATTTTGTTTGCATTTTAACGTTGATTCCTCCTCCCCTGACCCGCTATCATCCCCATTCCCCTCCCCCCTGCCGTCGGTTACCAAACACCGGGCTCGTTAAAAATGAAACCCAGTTACTTGGGCAAACGTTACACCGCCAGTATTTAACTATACATTAATCCCGGAGACTGTTTTTCAGCCTGCCGCCCGCATCGACGACACACCGTTTCTTCTATTTGTTCCCGCAGCGAATCGCTCGCGATAAATTTCATACAAACCTGCAGGATATCGTAAGGTAAATGTCCTGCCGATCGAACGTGCCCGGTGATTACACGTCGATTTGCATGTTCATTAATACCGGGACTTGTATTTACGCTTTAACGACCGGAAGCTCTGTTGTTAGGAGTTTTAATAGTGGCACTGTAAGGAAATTAAGTCTAATAAACTGATTTTACATTATAATTTGTAAGCAAATTATTTGATAACGTAACCGAGGACGTTATGCTGATTTACGATAAAAATTGCTGTCAGCGTTGAGGGATTCATTGAAAAGTTTTCAATCATGGACAATGGACCTTGAAAAATTCTGAAATACTTGCCGGTCGGTAATTAATAATTGGATTGTTGATACAACTAAATGAGCCGTTTATTTTGAAAGTAGCCTAAGTCCATTTGTCAATTATTTTCGGTTGCCCGTGGTTACATGTACAACTTCAAGTTATCTATCAATAAAGCATTTAAGGTTACTTGTATTCCGAGTAAATACGATAATTCTGGACACATAAGTTTCCAGAGGTAGTTCAATAATTGGGTGGATTAGTCCATTCTTGGTAAGAAAACACATATTATTCACTTAATAATTGCCACTATTTCAATAGGAACTATAAATTTAACACCTTTAGATACACTTAAGCAGTATGACTCATTAGTATTCTGTACGTATACTTTTAATTGCATTGAAACACAAACCCTTAAATATCTCAATTTAAGTATAAATGGACTTAAGCCATTTTCAGAATAAACGGTTCAAATAATGCTTTCCAAATGTTTCTTTTTATGAGGGGACTAACGGTGGTTTATGTCCTGCGGAAGAATATCATTTGTGTAATATGTGCGTTTGATAATTCTGCTAAGATTTATATGCTATTTGCTATTTCTTAAGCGCATAATTGATTTATATTTGACATTCTCGCGACGAGTATTTATTAACTCGTTGAATGATGTAAAATTGAGATATGGTTTCTTTTTGGACGAAAATAATTCGATATAATTTTAAAATTCGTATTTCTAGCAAGCAGTGCTCGAAACGCTTGACATTCTAGTTTTTGGATACTTGTCTTTGAGTCTAGCACTTACCTCCGGTTTAAGATGATTTCGCTAAATTGATAAATTAGAGATTATTGCTTTTCGTACAACGTAACCTGAATTTTCTTTATGAAAGGTTTTATTTAATCGTATAGAATATGAATTGATTGTAAAAATTGATGTCATTACATTTTGTAATTTGTTTTTGAAATGTTCTCACAGTTTTTGTACTTAAGGGATTTTAAGTCCACGTTTCGGCGAATGTTTGTCGAAAATAAGATTCTATAAAAATTCTTCTAAACGTAATACAATCGTTGAAATAGCTTTTAACAGTCTTCCAGTAAACTCCGCGTCAGGGACGTTGATGCATCGAACGCACCAAGGCGAATAAAAGTTGCAATAACCGCGATAAATCACGGTTTTCCAGTTTTTGCGCGACTGAATAAATTATATTGATTTCCTGGCACTTTTATGTCCACTAATAGCGGCGATCAAAGTATTAATTATCAACTCCGACCGAGATTACTATTAAAATTTGATTATACCGGCGGGCATTTGTTTGTGACTTTTTATATATTAATTTGCGATAGCTCGGATGAAAATCCAATAATTCGAACAATACGGAAACACACGGCAAAGTATACACTCGCGGGGAATTGTCCCGGAATATCAAATTACCGTGCTAAAATGTTTCTCGTCGTTCTAGGTGTTCTCGCCGCGCGCATCTGCTTTGTTAACAATTTTGCCCGGCTAAAATCGACGATAATCATTAGTATCGTTTCATTATTTTATCAATTTACACTTACTGAACCGCGCAATTAGCTAGCTTGAAAAATGTTCTACATTCGCGGCGGGGCACCGGACGAAAATCCAATAAATTTTTGCAGATAACCTAAATTAAATCGCGCTATCGAAATCCACGCGAACTCACAGACTTTGCGATCCTACCCCTTTCACCGTAACATCGAAACGAAATGAAATTCAATTTTGTCGATGCCATGGAAAAATTCAGCGTAAGACTGTTAAAACGGGCCAACTTACAAGTTAACATATTCAGATGCGAATATCCGATTTTGTTGAAACTTATCGGAGCCTAATAAGCATTATAGTTTAAACAAACAATTTTTGTTAACATTTTCTTGTGCGACTACATTTCCCATTGAAAATACACAATTTCAAATTTTTTCGGCCTCTGGTTTCCGAGATATCTCAAAAAATATGGTTTGACCCCCAACTTTGAGGGCTGTTTTCACCTCTTCAAAGTGGATGCTTACCAATAAAAAAAAACACGTGTCAAATATTTTTCAAAGAACTATAAGTTCCATCAAAATCGGATTTTCGCATCTGAATATGTTCCTGTGTTAGTAGCTCGGTTATTGTTGATAATTAAAATGAATTCTGCATAGATATGACGTGCAAAGGACATGCGAAGGTCTATTCTTTTTTTTTAGATTAGAATGATACACTTTTTACGCATTTTATGAAACGCACAGTAACCTACGACTCTAAGTCGTTCAAGGTTGTTCAAAGTCGACTACCATAGAAAATATTCCATTTTGAGAACAAAACGATATAAGAAAGTAAATAATGTGCAATGGAAATACTGTAAAAAAAACAGTGTTGATTTTGTAGTTAACCCCTTGCAGAATCTTCTGAATATGTCTGTCCTTAATTTTCTATAAATCAAAATAAAATTTTATCTAATTATTGCTCGTATACAGTCGTTCTTTGGAGGACGATGAACATTTAGTCACTGTTACCACAAAATAAATTGTAGAGCAAGAGGTTACAACAGTTCCGAGTACAAAAACTCGAAAAACACAGTTGACCTTCCCATGTCCTCCAGTTGTCCACCAAAAAGAAAGTATTAACATTATGCTACCTCTAAACCAAACGAGTTCTAACAAATTGCGAATGGCAAGGCAGTGGTAATCACTAAAACCACAAAATGAATCGTAATGGAAGGGGCGAATCAAACGAGTAGTAAATTTTGTTTCACCGTTTCGCATACTTTCGTTGCAGCGTTCGTTGTCAGCTCTCCATATCTTTCCCGTTCGAATCGCATGGCAATCCTGTAACTGACTATCCTAAGCTGACAATGTTCCCTCGCGAATGTACTCGTGCTGTCGGAGGGATCCTAATGAAAGAACCTGGTAAATCTTATCTGTAAAGATCGGTATCGGGCGTCTCGGGGACCTTTTTAGAGCGAAACGGTGTCGTCGCAGCGTCGACGGAGGGTCGCCAGTATTTTTATAGGAGCTCGTAATGTTTTCATAAAAACAGCCTCCGCGGGGCTTTGCGTAGCTTGCCAGTGGGATGAAGGGCAGTCGTTGTCGTGACGAAGGGCAACGGTCAGTGACACGTATCCGCCATCAGAGGAAGTTGTCCCTCGAAAACGATCCGGCGCGGAAAACTCGGTCGAACGACGCGCGAGAATTCCCTCGTTCGCAGGTCGCCTAACAATTAGCGCGAATCCGCACGGGCGAACGCGAAAAGTGTTCGCGTAGGGTGTCGAAACGCGGAAGGGCTGAGAAGAGGATGGCGTCGCGCGGGGGTAGAAAGGGCTCGGAGATGGGACGGAGAGATAGACAAAGAGAAAGAGAGAGGGAGAGAGGGAGGAAGAGAACAAGAGAAAGGAAAAGGGATAGGGCAAGTGGCTGGTACCACGCGCTGAATCAAACTAAGCGTAACGTTTTGGGGTTATGCGAGGGGTGAAGTGTAACGAGAGTAAAGCTAGGGAAGCGAAAGGGCCGGGAAGGGACGCGGGAGGGATGGAACATGGAATCGGTGAAGTATGGCTGCCAGAAAAGGGACGCTCCTCTCAGCAGATTCCACCATAAGACGGGGCAAAGCCACGGGGGGTGAAAAGCAGATAGGAAAGACGACCGAACAGAAGAGGAAGACACGGTCGAGGGAGACTTTCGTCGAATCTTCGGCGCGTCGCGTTGTCAACCTGTGCACCCCCTTGGCCGATTCCCGGGCAAGTCCTGAAACGAAACCTGACACGTCAGCCGCGCCTCCACTTAACGGAATGGAATTTGTCAACGCGTCCTCCCCGACGGCCGTCGAATAAAATTCAAATGGGACGAGGGTCAGCGGTTCGAGAGGCGGTCGACAACGACGGCGTTTTCGCCGTGTTTTTCGCCGATACCGACCCCTCCCATCCCCTGGATTTCCTGTCTCTTTAACGACTAATTTTCGCAGAGAGCTCTTATCCCGACAACTTTTCGCGATCCTCGAGGGCAGCAAGAAACGGTGGCCATTACGGTAGTCGCGAGCGATTGCTACTTGTTTAAGCGTTCCCGAGGGAGAGGGTTCAACAGTCAATTATAATTCGCTGATTTAAAGCGGCGGCCTACCTAATTGCATTAATATAAATAAATCGAGCCGAAGAGATGCAGCGCCGCCGCCTGGTAGTTTTGACGCCGGCCATGAAACCCGGACTATAATTCCAGGTTTTTGCGGTTAGAACAACTCTGTAATTAGTTGGTGTGCTTCATTAAATATCACGAAATAAGTTGTACCGGCGTTTCACCGGCAAAAAGTCTGCATCGACAACCGTAGAGATTTTCCCTTGGGGGAGGCGCGGGGGTAAGTAGGAGAAGGATGTTAATATGGAAATAACGCGAATTCCCCGGGCAAGTTTCCTTTTAAGCAGCGAAATAATTTTTCAAATGAGTATTATTTTTTATAATTAAATGTCCGTCTACACCGACCGGATTAAAGGCTCTCTTCTTTGTGAGACGATCGCTTTGAAAAGGGACGCGAAGCTCTCTCTCTCTCTCTCTCTCTCTCTCTCTCTCTCTCTCTCTCCAGTTATCTACAGATTTCTGTTGAGGGTTCTTCCGGGAACAGAAATTTTAATTAGTAGCTAGACGTCTTTACGTCGAAGCAACCGGGCGGACTATTAATTTCCCTCGACCCCTTCCTCCCGCGCACAACAGACGTTTAACCTTTCGTTCTCGGCAAACAACCTTCGTCTCTCCTCGTCGCGGGAAGAGCGAAGCGGCCCGAAGCAGTTCTAAGCGGGTCGAAGCGGCGCGAGACGCCCCTTATTTTATTAATTTCTTTTTTTCCTGCACGCAATCCGATATGATAATTTATGAAAGTCTGCTCGCCTCGAATCCATGAATTACCATGCGTATATCGTAAAACATAATCCGTCGCGTGTCGTCGGAGTATCCTCGGCGAATTTATCGTGCCCGTTCAAAGCCAAACGAAGAATTTATTCGATCCCATCCCCCGCGCGCGCTCGCGCTGTTCCGCGCTAATCGCTCGCGACCGCGCTCGTCGACGCGTACACGCGTTCCTCCGGACCGGAATAAAAGAGAGAACGAACTTTTACAACTTGGGGGAACATCGTTAAAGTTCTCCCATTAAAAAGGTCCAGAATAATTGACCAGTTAAAAATCCTCGGACGGCTATTAACCGTGGAAGCTAATACAACCATGATAATTAATCTCTCTGCGAACGGAGAAAGAGAGAGCCAGAGAGAGCAAGAGGGAGGACAGAGGCGGGCAAGGAAACTCGGTCGCCGGCGCACGCTCGAATAATATTTTTCAGATCATTTTCGACTTCCTGCGATCTCTTCCTTCTTCTACTTCTTCTTCTTCTTCTTCTTTCCTCCCTTTTTCTTCCTTGTCGTACTTTCTTGTTCGTTATTCTTCTGCTTTTTTCTCTTCTCCCTTCATTCTCTCCCCTCGGATTCTGGTACAAGCATCGCCGAGGCTTTCCCTCCGGGAAAGATCGATCCGAATATTCCATAGAATCCTCTATATCCGCAGACGGTAAACTACTTTCGACTCTTTTTGCCCCGGTGAAAGAAGAAGCTGGAGTTCAGCCGGCCGGAGGAGTCCAGGAAGCCGCATTCAAACCGTGGAATATATATCCTCGCAGCTCTTTGGCATCGGGAAAACTAACGAGGGGGCATTCCAGGACTTGGCTTAAGGAAGTTTATTTTCTTAATACTGGAGCCGTGCATCAGTCTTCCGGTCGGAGTCGCTGGCCCGGCATTCACCGGCTTCATTACGTGGCAAGCATTCAGGAGCCATTTGATTTCTTCGCGGCGCGGGTTGGTACCACCACCCTACCCTTCGCCCACACCTCCTCCAGAGACCATTCTCGAAAGGTTCTAACAGTATCGGATCCTTTTTACAATTTTTCTGGAGCTGTCGGCCGGGAGAACCTCCTCGGAGTAATTTTATACGAGCTGGAAACGATCGGTGGCTGCTGGTATGCGTGCGGAAGGTCGACGGAAGATATCCAGAAAACTTACGATATCGTTCGAATAAATTCTCACCGAGATCCATCTTTTATGGGGCTATGGATCTCCGGGAAATCGATCGCAATTGCCGAGGGATTTTTCGCGAATCGCAGCGGGAGTTTCGAATGGCTGCGGCCACCTTAAAGTGGCTCAAAGACGATCTTCCATATCTCAAAGATCAGCTTAAATTCGCCGGTGAACCAAAAAATAGGTCGAACGTATCTCTTCATTCCGGGGACCGATGTTTTGCATGGAGTACAACGATACAAACTGCCGCGAGATATTTCCTCATAAACCGCGGTCTCTCGATGCTTGCTTAGCATCCAGTCTCCTATTCGACTCGGTTTTTATACGTTGTCCCTGTTGGGAACGTACCTTGCTTTCAATATTTTCCAATTTGAGCATCACGGTACCCTTCGCGAAACCTGAATTGGTAAATATATTTTAAATCGTAACAAAGTCTTAATTATTTTCTCAAATATCGGAGCTTCAACATTCACTCCACAAAACTTTGTAGTACATGAAAAAATTATTGTCTCTGCAATACTATTGTTGCGCGTTTCACAATCTTTATGCGGCGAACGACGCGGCATGAAATTTACGACATTATTTAATAATGATGTTTTTACAAATTAATAACTATTTACAATAAATGTAATCAATTTTCTGTCCAGTCCACTCGACAGGCAAACTTCGACTGCCGTCGATTGTCTGCGGGTACGACAGTTTCGCAACAACCCCTATTTTCTACTATTTTTTCAAGGATTGTTCGCAGTGAAGTAATTTTTCATTATGGTAATTCCATCAACCACCGTAATGCTATTTTAAAATCTATGATCCGCAGTATAAAATTGTCGTTGTATCAAGAGACAAACCGAGTTGTCTTGCTTTCCGAAAAACACCGTGTTCCGTGGCAACCCCTATTTTCTGCTATTTTCTTAAGGGTTGTTCGCCGTGAAGTAATTCTTCATTATGGTAACTCTATCAACCCCCGTAATGCTATTTTAACACATTTATTGTCAACGATAACAAACGTTGTCGACCGATGACGAGTTAACTTGTCATTGCACTTGCATTATCTATTTCAATTTATGAAACCCAGGGCGATATAGAATATTGCCAAAGCTTTGTACAATATTTTAAAAGTTATACAAAATATATGTCCAAAGTTAAATTTCATTTAAGTATAAATAAAATTTATTGGAGTTTATTTAGAATGTTTTACTTTACTTCCATATTGAATTACAAAATAATAGCCGGTGACATCTTAAAATCTATGATCCTTAGCATAAAATTGTCGTTGCATTAAGAAACAAACCGACTCGTCTTGCTTTCCGAAAAACAGCGTGTAACACGCCGTGCAGTTCGCTGTTGTGTAACATCCAGAGAACAATTCAACTCTCTATTATCCCATTACGTTCCTCAGGCAAACAATTCAGCCGAAAGCGACTGTTACAAATTATTGTGCACTCGCCGGAGGATTTAACGCCTACGTGCGATTAGTTTGTATGACCGAGGCTCGAACGGTAGTTCGAATTAATGTGACATCGGGAAGAAAGCCGGTCCAAACAAAGGCAGCGCGGTCCCATTCAATTTAAATTGCCATTTCATCGAGCACATAAGGGGAACTCTGGCGCGATAGTTACATCGACTCGGTGGAAATGACGGAAAAGGGAGCGGTGGCGCGGCTCCAATGACTCGTCCGTGCAATTATACCCGGCTCTCCTAAGCGCGACCCCGATTCCAGGTGCGTTTTTCCAGCGGGTAACGCGGCCGGTCCGTTCCGCAGCCGCTGTGGGCGGGGATTTCGTTAAGTTTTAACGATCGCCAAGTGTAACATCGCGTTTCTCCATTCCTCCGTTAACGATCGTTAAGATGAATCGGCCGGCTCGCAATAACCGGCCCGGGTGATTTGCGCCATCCGTTCGCCGCCGGCATTGTCAGTCGCTCGCTGACAGAGAGAAAGAGAGGCCGGGGGTCGTTCGCGGGGATACGCGGCCCCTAATGAAAACTGTATTCGCTTTTTATCCGTGGACCGGGGCGCGAATCGCGAGCCGCCTTTGTGCCCGTTTGGCCTCGTTCCGAGAGCGAACGCCTCGCGATCATTTTCCGCTTCCGGTTTCGAATGGAGAGCGAGCGAGAGCGGAACAGAGAAAGAGAGCAGCCCGATAGAGGGCCGTGCCCCTACAGCAGATTATTCTACGAGAGCTGGCCGCTGACGGGGCGAATTTCAACGATTTAGGCGACTTGGAAGTTCGAAATGGAAACGCGGACGGCTGCGGTCGCTCTCCGGTGCAACTAAAATTTCATCCGATCGGAGGCAAACGCTATTCACCGCCGGAAGAAGCGTAATTCCCCCGTTCCTGCGATAACCATCCCCCGGATGGCTCGTCGAGCGACAGTCGCGGTCGCATTCGAGACGCTCCTTTTATTTCGCCGTCCGTCTAAGCAGTAATTAATTTCCCGAAGTGTCGGAGTTGTTTCCACGTGAACCGGCCGATCCGGAGAGTCGCGTCAGGAAACGTCGTTGTCCAGTGCTGGTAATTCGATCCAGCGACGAGAGCCCCGTCGCCTTTTGACACCCGAAACCAAGGGACAACGGGCACCGCGGTTTGCTTTTAGCGAGTCGTCGAACCGATCGAAGGCGTCGTGTTTAATGGGGGTCATTCGCGGACAGAATCGCGATCCGCTCGAAAACCATCTCGAGGTGTCCGAGCGGGGCGACGTCGCCGTTGTCCGCTCTATTTAACGCTCGCCTTATTGACCTTATGCTTAATATTAACGAGGCGACGCGGCCTACCGACCGGACATGCTCCCTCGTGTACACACACTGGCGAATACAGAGAAACGTCGTAACTAGCCGAAGGCCGTTAACCTCCTCATTTGCAGCGCTTTGATCCGACCCTACTTTCCACCACCATCCACCGTACCCGACCACCCCTACACCCCACAAGAGCTCGAGGGATGCCAGCAACCATCCCGACCCTCGCGCGCGCGATCCGATCGATCCTCGAAATGTCCCTCTATTTCATCCTAGCTAATGCGACCGTGTGCGCCGGCAACCCGCCGCGACACGTTATAAAACGGATTCGGCCGAATCGGGATCGATTTGCATAAATAATTGGGCACATATCATCAAGACACACCCCATTCCTCCCCGCCCCCTTGCCGCCCGCGCAGAACCGACCTGCCCCTCGAAACCCTGACTAATTAGTACACCGTTCCCAGGAAATGCGGCCGCATCAAGGTGATTACCAGCGATGTACGAGCAGCTCCGAAACGTCCTGGCCTAAGCGGATCAGCATCTACACGCGGAGATGAAATTCTGTGTTCGATGCATCTCACGATCACCGGGATGACCGCTGATCCAGATTTTCAGGGGCCGAAGGAATTGGCCTGGGGTCGCCCGATAATGACGGATGCTGGGGCGAGCTGGTAAAACAGTCACCCTTGTTTCGTCCAGGAGCATCGGAAGAATCTTGAAGCAGGAATTTTGCAAACGGTATTTTATAGCGAGAACTTATTACATCGCACAATTATTCGATTGAAGAAAGTAAGAAGTTCTCGAGTCTTCGACTCGAGTTATTATATTATTCTAATTTCCACTTTCACGTCTTCGCAACTTCTCTTCAGTTTTATTATCGTCCCGAACGAATTTAATTCATTGACTACCAACTACGAGATATCTCGTAGTAAGCGTCTGTACCAAAACTGCCAGCTACGAGATATCTCGTAGTGGGTGCTGCAAGTTTAGATTGGCTACAAATGGCTATTTGAGTTAGGAACTATTAGAAAGGATAAATGAAAAATCTATATAGTGTAGAGAACATATTGATTATAGCAAAATATTGATACGCAAAAATAATTTTGAATAATTCTGATTGGCAGAAATTACGTGGGAAAGTAGAAAAGACATTTTTTAATACATTTTTATTTCAACTTGTAATGAAAATTGAAAATATACGTTTTTCAGAACTGTTTTAGTTATACGCATGCTGAAAATTTCACCGAAATTAATTGACGTGGGAAAAAATGACACGCGCAGAAAGATGTAAGAATTTGTGGAGTTTAAGCAGAAACTGGCCAAGAATTATGAAAAATTGCAATTTTCATCATTTTCGATGGCGTGTAGCTCGTGTGTGTGTCGATCGACTACAATGAATTTTTCTGCATGTCTTTAAAATTTTTAGTACGTGGCTCAAATGAAAAATATTTAAAAAGTTCCTTTTTTATTGGTCATGTAATTTATACCAATTCCAATATCTACAAAATTCATTTTGCATATCATTTATTAAATCAATGCAACTAATTGCTGAAGAAAAGTCAAGACGTTTGATCCAATCTTAAAAAAGTTATTTAGGTTAGGAAGAATGTCCGAATAATTTTGCGAGCCACTGTATATATTTGAAATAAGTTAGTCAGCCTGTTTTTCGCATATCTCTACCAAAGTCCAAGAGAAAGTTGGCAGAGACCCTATGTCTCATCTTAGAGTAGTTGGTCGTCAGTAGCAAGGATCACAGATAACCCCTCTTCGCCTAAGAAACCTAGTATATAAGAACTAAGTACCTTCTGAAGTCAGAGATTATTCTTTCGATCCTTCTACGGCGACAGTCTGTCATTTTTCCGCAAATATTCATTGTATCCGGAGTTATATTTTAGAAACGTCGAAAATATATTTGTAACTGTATCCGGCATCCTGTAACCGGCACCGTTACATCGTTTAAGAACGGTTATCAATAAATTAACAGCATTGAACATGAACGCAGTACTGCCAAAATTAACCAGACTATAGTACTAGGTGAAAACTTCAGTTTTTAGAAATCACAATTTTGTTCAATAACGCTGATCATTTCTATAAATGAAACAAACGAAACTTGTTCGAAGCATGCAAAATTCGCGCGGCATTCAACGTGCTAATTGAATTCCGGTTGCAACGTTCCGCGTGCGTTTCGATCAACTTAAAGGAACAGTTTATTTGCTAATTGAATAACATTTTCGAATGTAATAATGAATTTGGCAATACGCGCAGCGAATTAAATCATACGGTTAACAATTAATTTCTCAGCGATACCGAGGCAGATGTTCCGCAATCGATCGCATCGAATGAAATTTTCTCCTGTAAGGCAGGCCGGGGTAGGTAGGTTCCGTTCGTACGAACGGCGGGTGTATTTACAATTCCAGAGTTCTTTCGCAATTAAGCGAACGCGAGAGAGAGAGAAAGAAAAAAGGAAAAGGTATTCAGCGTCTTCGCCGGATTATTCGGCGATGGCTCGTTTGTACGCGACACACCGACCCATTTGCCGAGCGGTCGTTTTGTATTGTTCGTGGGAACGAACGCTACCTTACGACCCTATGTTTATTTCATTCGAAACTGGGTCTCGCAATAATATGACCCGCGCGGAGAAATGGCCTCCTTCCGTTTTCCCGGGGTGTCGCGCGGCGAGGAGGGCGGATAGAAAAGAAGAACGGGAATAAATGTGGGCTGCGAGCAACGGCCGCAAAATGCTCTTCTCGCCGCTTAATCCGACCGGGGCTTTCTGCTCGTCAACCGACCTTTCGTAGTTTGCAATTGAAAAACAACCCTGTACGCTGCGTGGCCGAGCCGCGCGAAATTACCAAGGAGCTCGCGTGGCCCGGTCTCGTTTAGAAGGATTTTCTTCTGGCCAAGCGTGCCCCTTGCGAGCTTCAACCCTTTGGAATCGAGCCTTTGGGGCTCAGACTTCTAAAGGTTCTCCGAGCCGGAACCGTTCTGACCAGTAAGATATCCCTTGTTACGGGACAGCTGGGAAACGTTCTTCTCATGGAATTATCTGTTTCGAGCTCGTGAAGCTTTAAATTTTCCTGCTCTTGACCGAGAGAAACTAAAATAGCATTCATATTGTCGATAATTGTGAACGATTATGGGTTATATCGCTCTGGCACTTCGAATTTATTTGAACTCTATCAGATACCTCAAGAAAGGACATTAACCGTGATGTTTTGGAGGTGGGTTCAACTTTCTATTTTTTTGTGATGCTCCCTTTGAGATTTTTAAGGTTCCGCCAACGGCATGATCAAGCCAGATATTCATAGTTTACTTGAGAATTTTTTCAAAATGGTGTCATTAAGGGTGCTCTTTAAGTTTGCCCTAATGTTGGACCCAGAGATCTCGGGGTTTGTCGTCGATTTGGACGTTGAGGTACGTCCTTTTCCGAAATGGCATTTTCCGGGGACTACGAAGGGCTGAATACTTTGCAGAATACCTAGAGAAGAGATTTCTGTCTCAAAAATGACATTCGTAATCGAATTGCGAAAATGGCGCCTCGAACCGTCACGCCTAACAATATGACAAGAATAGTCTACAACATGACTTGCAATGAACAAATAACTATCTCTGATGGCCAATCAGAAAATCAAATTTCGCGTGTCTCGCTCGTCTTACCCGATGGCACGTTGAAAATCGAGGGAATAATTTTCTCTGTGTTCGTACGAATGTAATATTGTGTTCGATCCTTCCGCGGCTGCGGGCAACGTGATAAACTGCCTCAGAGCATTGACGCCACCGGTATCGAGAACGAATCAAAGTAATTGGACCAATCGAGTTCGTAGGTCTATCGAAATTCCGATCAGTGGGTCCAGCCTATCAAAGGTGAATCATCGATACGCGCCGTCGTCGCGGTGGTCGCGCTTTGATTAATTAAAAAGAGAAACGCCGCAATGGAAACAGACGCGAATTACAGGCCACAGGATGCGGACGTAGTTTCCATCTCGGCAGCGCAGCGGTGAGAGTTCCATTTAACACGTTAAACGCCACGCCGGTCCCTAGGGATATGCAGGAACTTAGGAAAAAGAGGGAACCGGCCCAAAAATCGAACCTGGGAATTTTGGTCATAGCCTAATTTTCTCCTAATTTCCTTGACGCTGTTCCGATATGAAAACTCACCCAATTGTCCTTCTGTCCAGAGCCTCCACAGATTAAATGAATTTTTAGAAAAATGTTTAACCTACGTAATTTTTGGAGCCCGAGACAAGTGCTCCGTTTGTTCAGCACCATGGGCGGTGCTGTGGATTGGCGTTCGCACCATTTGAGGGTCTGTTGCCGCGCGCGAACACCTAGAACCCCCTATAAATCCCGTAATCCAGCGTGTCACGTTACGAATACGAATCCCTGTCGAGCGACGCCCGGCGCCGCGACGCTTCGTCGTCCTGCGAGCCGCTCCGCGAGAAAGATTGCGCTTTTTTTATATTAGAGGGTGATCCGAGCACCCGTTGGAATCCCAACCTTACGCGTAACGTAACGCAGACAAATTACGGGCTACGAACCACCCCCGTAACAGCCCCGTAACACCCCCGTGGCACGTCTGCACGTGCATCGGACCGCTCCATAATTGCCGTTCCGTGTGGGTACGTGTGCCGCGATAGGGTGATCACCCCCACCGGCGAAATAAAACGAATAGCTTTTAGCTTATTTATGACGCCATTTTTGGGATTGCTCGCTTAAACTTGCGGTCTATGATTTCGAACACGTGCTGGCCGAAGGGGGCGAATCGACTACGTTTAATGGCAGTCTGTTTGTTTACGGGTAATCGTGTGGTTGGGAACATTTTTAACTTTGAATATTTAAGGCTTCGACCCTTTCCAATACTCTCCTTTTGTGATTCACGATGATCGAGTCTCTGATCGTATCCGGAATAACCACAAAATTATAAACATTTTCTTTCGTTACCGTTAACCTAACGCTTTAGTCGCTAGATTTATTAGTTTTATGCATTCTATGGAAATAATTCGATAAACGATCTTAAAGTAAAGTAAAGTACTACATATTTGTCCCTACACTTTTTCTGAGCCTTCAACATTCTAAAATCGTATTTCGTCCATTTTCCCATACATTTCAAATCGATATATTTGGTTTCCTCTGTAATATCGTAATCTAAGGAATATTGCGATTAGAACGTGAACGGAAAGAAGTCGAATGTTTTATAGTATTTAAAGAATGAAAAGCGCTATTTCAAGCTTTAAGGAAAATTTCTAACATTGTGTAAGACTATGATTTGTAAAATGTAACAATTCTAGGTGTTGAAACTGATCCCTAAAACGTGAACAGAAAGGAGTCAAATGTTTTATAGTATTTGAATACAGAAATGTGCCATTTCAACCGTTAACGAAAATTTCTAACACCGAGCAAGAATATCATTTGTAATATGTAACAGTTCTAGATGTTGAAACTGCTGCCTAAAATCATGATTTGCAGAGTACGTCGCTCCCGCGGTGCATGGGAAGCGTATTTTTGTAAAATATTAACCGCTGTAGCGTAGCGACTTAATTACAAGTACGACAGGAAGGGTAGCAGAGAGCGCATTACTCCATAGAAGATATTACAGCGGCGCGTTCTCTAGCAGCCATTCTAAATTTCTGGCTGCATCTTAAACCACCCCCGGCGCGCATTCCGCAACACCGAAACGACCGTGCAGAACCCACCGGACGGAAGTATAAATAATAGAACCACACCGAGCCACGTCCAAGTTTATTTCCCCGTCAGGGATCACCTCCCTTTCGGCCGGGCGACCCACCAATTATGGGCCCGGTTTGTACGTGTGCACACACGTGAACGCATCACCGAGAGCTTACCAGGCACCCTTCGCGATGCTTCTTCCATCCCCGCGACGTGTAATACACTTTTATGTCGCGTGCAAAAGGGGCTGGCGACCCCCGTGTACCCGTGTGCCCGTATCCACCCCCGATTTGATACGCTTCAGCCTTCGGGAAATCGCCGAGTCGTTGCTTCGACCAGATTTTTCCACCCCTTCGTCCCGACGAAAATCTCTTCCCGCGGCAAGGAAAACTTTTCCACCCTTATCCCGCTACCCACCCCCCGTGACCGACACCCGCGGGAATCTCGTAAACGACGATTTCACGGTGACAGATCGATGGCTGTCTAATCCGTTCGTGCGATAAAACGAAACAACCCGATACGCTCGCGATTATTTTGCAGTACGGAAATATGCGGCGATTTTGCAACTTGTACGCGACTCAGTTAATTCAGTCTTAATAAATTCGATGCGGAAAGGGGATCGCAGCTCGGACGGTTTTAATGTCGGAATATTCAACGGGGCTGTTGCGAACGATTAATATTACGCCTGCAGTTTGACAGCCATTACCACCCCCTCGTGCACGGGAATTTTGGATCGCGTCGCCTACCGGAAGTCTGCGTAATTTTATTTCGTCGCCGTCTATCCCGGTGAGCTTGTCTCCGCAAACAATTGATATAGATGGTGTTTCCTACTCGGCGAATGGAGCAAGAAGTTCCTTGCGAGAATGTTCCCTTACGATGTTCAGTTAGAAAATTGGGTTCCTCGTTGCAACGGCGAAACCGTAACTCTTTCGCGACGTGGCGTTCCAGCAAGTATGGCTAAAGCGAAACGGATCCTTTCACGAACCTATTCTGAATGCGAACTTTTTATTAATTGTACAGCCGACGATCGTTCGGTCCATTTACATTTCCGTTTATCGATATGGTTTTATTTTTCGTGTCACCCTTTTAGACACGTCGATATCTCCGCCATTCTTCGTGAAACGATTACCATTTCGAACCGTCGAAAACAAAGTAATTAAATGATCCCGTTAGCGTCGGTAGAAATAACCCGATTCGAGCTTTAAATATTCAGAAAGCTCTGAGCATTGTTTGACAGGGAAGACGATGAAGCTGCAAAAACTGTACGAGCGAATAGATATATTTAGAGGCTAACGTCAGAGCCAATTTCGTGACGCTTATTCGCTAATTCTATCTTTCAAATTAGTTTCTCGTTTTGTAGGAGTTAATTCTCATCTTTCCGAGTTTCGCGTTTTTCCAGCACCTATTTGGGCATAAATAGTACTTCGACGACATGCTCAATTATACATTGCCGTAAACCTTTGCGTTAACCCCTTGCCCTACAACACCGAGTCAAACTTGTCATGAAGATTTCGAACAATAATAAAATTTTATTTAATTAATGCTCGTGTACAGTCATTAGGGAATAGCTATGTCCACGGTGGCTACAAAATTTCCTTTTCTTTTCGTCGTTCTTTGGAGGACGAAGAACTACTAGTCACTGATACCATAAAATAAATCGTAGGGCAAGGGGTTAACAGAGAAGGAGATCGCCAAGGCAGTAACTAAACGGTTCGAAAGCAACCGTCGAAGTAAATTTTGTTATTCCGTCGTCGTTATTCCGCCTACCTTGAAAGACTCTGAACAAGTAGCCGGACCGGTCGGGTTATAGAACGCAATTAGAGGATAGAAATCCTATTATGTATCTTACGTCGGTCGAGTGCCGACGGATTCCCGGCGTTGTGCCGAACCTAATCCGCTTCGAAACAGCTCGTAAAGGTCAGGCGGCGAGTAATTCCGCGCGCGATTCCGTATAAACAATATCGGGACTGCTCATTAGCATTATGTCTACTTAACGAAACTCCGGTATTTAACGTACTGGATGGGTAATCCGAGGGGATGCCGTCGCAATGACCCAATTACTGCACTCGTAAAGTGCAACGGCGCGAAACGTGAGCCACATGAAAGCCGTGAACACCCAGAAACTTTGTTAGTCCCAGTCTTTCGACACGTTAAGAGGCTACGAGTCCCGGCCGCTCTCCCGTCGCTTCGTTCTTAATTAGTTGAGCCCCCCATAATGCACGCGGATACTTGAAATATTCCGACCGGGAAATAATTGTTTGTCGGATCGTTGAATCGGCCTCGGAATTATCGCATGTGTTCGAAGCCGCTAAGAAACTCGCTAACGACGGATCGGACCGGCTGGCCGAAACGAAAATGTCGGACACGCGTCCTGTGGAACGAAAATTTAATTAAATCCAACGTAAGACTGCGGCGTTTCGGTGTGTCCGTATGCAATCGAATTAATTCGATCGAGTAACCGGACTCTATGCAATTTCATTTAAATTACTAATGAGCACGTTCGGTGTCCTTCTTTACCGCAGCTTTGCTTGTTTTAAAGCTAAATTCGACTTCTGGGTATCGACTCGCCGACGTTGATCGTTCTCGTTCAGCTTCGTTTCGGTTAAACGTGAACAAACATTAACTCGACCGGTCAAATGGTAGAAACCTGTTGATAAACTTCCGAAACATTCTGCTGCATCAAAGGGCGATCTTCGGATCCCTTCACACGTGGATCACTGAACGTTAACATCTAAATTCTAATTTTCAAGAAGTCCCTTCAAGTTATTAATTACTGAAAGAATTTACGAGTATCGTTGAATCGTTTTCAATTTACCTTAATCCTTGGTACTACGATGGATCCTTTCAAGCGACACTAAAAATTGCCATACCATTGGTAAAAACATTTTACATTTTAAAAGTCAGTAAAAATTGTAATGTTGCGTGTACGAAATGAATCATGTACAATGGAACTATTCTAGGTCAATAGATGTATCGATTTTCGAAGTAAATTTGGAAGGAAGACATTTTAGCTAAAAATTTAGGTAAATAGATTCTTGCTGTTTTTATAAAGTTATGTAAAACAGTAATTTTTAGTGTTCCGTAAGTCTAGTGTTAAGATTTGGAGATGTAAAACCTTATGAAATGTAAACCGTTCACTCAACCACTGTTAATAACATTTTCAAATTAAAACTCACCTAGAAGACAATGTTATAAATACTTTATCGTGACACTATGTCCGCATACGATACCCAAGGTATCAAGATAACAAGATATCTGCATCGTACATTGCTGATGACCCACTGGGGCTTCATGGATTAACCCTTTGCACTCGAAGCTGTTTTAACCCAAGGCATTTCTTCCGACCTAGAATGCGTTCATTCTACACAATATACTTCGCAAACGAAATTCGTTTACTATTTTACTCATCCTTGCAACGATTCAAATTTTCACGAATTTCTTTGACACAAACATAGTGATGTAAAGATTTGAGGTTTTCGCGGCTCGGCATCATACAATTATTATAAGATTTCGTGTGTAAGCCGTGTCCTAAAAGAAGATATTTATTGGGAAATATTAATAATAAATAATAAATAAATGGTTCCTAATAAATATTTCACAATAAATGTGCCCATAATTATGAAAGTGGTCTAAGTCATATACTTCTTGTTTCGAGATATTTAATGCATTGCATTTGAATAAATTAAAAAATATTTTTACATTATACGACATTTTAATTTATAATTCTATTAGTCTTGATTAATGGAAATTTATTATGAATATGAAATTCTGTGTGAATTTCATACGAAAATGTTGTTTTTAAAGTTTGAACTGACTTCGACCACTTTCATAATGAACACTAAATGAATTCCATACAATGTTGAAATTACAACCACTATCTAATGGTTCATTTTTGACGATATCGTAAAACTGACATTGAATAAATTTATTTTAAAATAATGTGGTGTGAAATAACTGATAAACTAATTTTTTTTTTAATTTTGACTTAGACCACTTTCATAATTATTGGCACAAATATCTTCCTTTAGGACAAGGCTTATGTATGATGTAAAGATTGTTTTAAAAAATGCTGCAGCTATATTCGGTGGTGTCTGGGAATCACCGTTCGAGTGCAAAGGGTTAATGAAAGGAGAAGTTCGACCCTTCCCGACGATCTGAAGCAATTTGGAAAATCGTCTCGGAATCGGAAGACTGCTAGAAGGCCTCGCTCTACTTCCGTACTCGCCCCTGCAGGTTTCCGGCAATTAACCTGTGACGCAGATCTCCGGTCGGGGGCGTCTCTGAGTGACGCACGTGGACATGGTCCCGGTCCATCCCGCGTGCGGCCGGCTCCACCGTTTTCCGAAATTACGCCAATAACCTGTCCGATATAATGTCCAACTTGGCCGTATTAATTAGCCGGGGCTACAACGCCTGGGAACCGTGACTCGGCCCGCGAAGGTACATAGAATCTCGATTGAATTACCAAACGCCGATACCCGGCCCGGCCCGATGAATAATGCACGAGCTGATATTTCATCCAATAACAAACGCCGTTATTCCATCGTTATTCTTGCCGGCTGGTTGGCTGTTTAACCGGGAACCATGGATTCGAGAGTCTCTCTGGCCGAGCGCCGTGGGAGAGACGCCGAGGGCCCCGTACAGTCCACACCCCCTTCGTATAATCGAATTCAAATCGACGGATCGCGGACACCCCTGGAAAAAAAGAAAAGAAAGGGGGCAGGGGCGTGCACCGAGGATCACATGGACGAAATTTATGTTTTTCGCGGTGCACGCGAAGCCTCGTCACGAACGATAGCTTTCTTGAATCCGTGAGCCATGTGCAGGCTTTGCTGCCCCTGGATTATCATATTTGTACGCATCCCTCGGTTAAGCCTGACAAATGGGCCAACACAGCCGACTCGTTACTGTCGAGCTCGTCTTTATCGGACCACAGCGCGTTTTAAAGATGGCCAATTCGATAGGACTGCAAGATTCGGGGGTGAGAACGCCGCGCGCGGGATTAACTGTTCAAGGACGTTTTTCCCATGGTTGCGGGACATCTGGAAGATGAGAGATAGGGGTAGTTTTTGGCGGCCTTGGGGACTGGTAGGATTATTGCGCGTGGGGTTGATAGTTCGAGGAGGGGGGATAATGGTGAACCGCCTGCGGATTTTTGTTTGCGAAAAATCGTCTGCGTCCATTGTAAGGAACCGGAGAGAAATAAGATTGTGTAGATGGGTCGACGCGATCGAGGGAGGGGGATGATGGCCAGTCGCCTGCGGATTTTTTGGTGAGATACAAATCGTCCGTGTTCTTCGCAAGGGACAGGATACGTATACAGTCGTTATTCTTTCTTTAATCATTGTAACGAGATCGCAATGATACTTCTGTATTTTTTAATTCTTTTAACACGTTGGATGCCATGGTGATCACCGGTGGCCGGCAGCATTGTGCTGTTTAACAATGATCACCGTTAACCCTCTATGGGCTCGTATAACTTTCAGGTCACATTTTAATTTATCGACATTTTACCAAATAATTATAGCTTTTTTCATGAGATGGCATATAAATCTTAATTCTATTTATAACGTTGCCAAGACAACCAATATTAATATTTATGACCGTTGCTAGACTCATCAACCTGAAATAACAAAATAAATACTGTGCAAACTGTCTGCAGTAAAAATAAGCGAAACCATTTGATCCAATTGATATTATTTGTGGTTTTGTCAGTGATTACCAAACTAAAAATAGTGCACATAATAGCTCTGGGTTCGTATATCAATAACAACATATTTGTTTGCATTTCAATTTTCAATTTGTTACTGTTTTTCTATGATACAGTTTTGTAACTTTGAGGTTACAGTGGGCTATTATGGCAGATTTCGATACATTTAGGATAAAGCTTGTGCTTTCTCCTGTTTTCAGATTTATACATCATATACCCAAAATATGAATACAAAATCAGATAGAAATAACAGAGGAATTAGAATTAGACGCATCAGCGGTAATAGATCCGATGATTCCTTATTAGATTCATTTTTTGATCGAGAATACTTCTAGTAATTCTTGAATGCGAACGTAGTGCTGTAAAAATTGTTTCGAACAGTGTGGCCATTTTTAGTGTCGCCTTAATGGCGTCATTGCACTGTCAAGGGTTACTATACTAGACCCTTCGCGTTGTGAGCAATTCCAATTCCAAAATCGCGACTTTTTAACCAAACTGTAATGTAAGGCGAGAACTTCATTATCCGGTAACCAAAAATTCTCATTAATAACGTTGGCTGCTTTTAAGAATGGAAATAAATGAAACTGATCTAACGTGCGCAAAATTCGCTCGGCAGTAAACGCGTAAACATCCAATCTTCGTAATTGTTGTATTAAATGCATCGAATCCGCAATCGAACGACATCTTCTCGGTAACCAACTGGACTCGTTGCTTACATTTTGCTTGTAACACTTTGCTGACCAGTAATTTTAAAACATTCTAAATAAGCTTCAATAAATATACTGAATGAAATGAAATTAAACTTTGGACATATTTTTTATACAACTTTTAAAATATTGCGCAAAGTTTGTGCAATCTTTTATCTCGCCCTGGGTTTCATAAATTAAAATAGATAATGCAAGTGCAATGACGACTTAACTCGTCATCGGTCAACAACGTTTGTGCATGAAAACACGAGTTAACTCGTCACCGGTCACCAATGTATTAAGTATCGGTTCGACGTAAGTCTTCATGCTCGCCCTGTTCGCAATCGTAGGATTTCGAAATGAAACTACCCTTGAACAGTGATACGCCGTCTAATAAGATCGATAAGGCTTAACGGGAGACATTGTAAACTAATAACGGCAACGAGCCGATGACACCGCGATGTTACACCTCGCATCGTCATCAAAGCCGTGTAAGATAGTACGGGGGATCCTCTCTGAAAATCTAGCGAGCCATCGAAATAGAGGAACTGTCGATGTCACCTGCTGCTCGATGATCGTGTTTCGCGGCTGATGCGATATCAATAACACGCGGCGGTACGTTTGGTAAATTATAGACACTCGGCGGCGGTGGTAACGGATGTCGTTGAAATTTTCACCGCAGCCGCGGTCGGTAATAAGATATAACGATGTATAATGTAACCCCCTAATGAACCGGCCCCGTTTGTTAATTAAAGTATCGCGCGTTAAACGCGGCCGTGCGCGAGAGAGAAAGAGAGAGTTGTTTGAGAGCGGCGGGCCGATGATTTTCATTCTGTCTATTATAGGGTGAAAGAATTATTTTTACCAGAGGCGAGGCTATTTCCGGCGATAAAAGGGCTTTATCCGGAAAACCAGGCGGCTTATTTGAGCGTTAATGCGGTTCCTATCGATTCCCGTAGCCGGTCGCGACGCAGAAGTTACGACCGTTATTTTTATCGATATCAGCGGCATTACGTGACCGAAGCCGTCGTCCCGTTGGTTTCCTCTCGTCTCTGTCCGGTTCGGTGTCTATCGATCCGCTGATGGGAAGAAGATCGTGCCAATGTCGGCGCTAATTACTGCGGAACTGGCTACTAAGTTATTTAGCTTACACGTGCCGCCACGAGGAGTCTGTATCTGCTCCTGTCCGCCGGGGATGGACTCGAATAAAGATGGACTCTGATTGTGAGTAACTGCACCCCGATGCATTCCGAGGAACACGGAAAACCGAGTTTATCCAGCTTCCTAAATAATCATCGAAACTGCGCGGATGATATTTCTTCGACCGAACACCCGCGTGTTAGATAACTCTTCGACAGCCGGCGCCCGGGTCTATTTCGACGCAGAGTATTCGCGTCGTCCATTTAATTACTCGAGTCGAATGTCTAAGTCATCGATGGATCTACAAGAAATCTCGGTGAAAATTTCGGAAGTTAAATTGATAATACTGCGAATGATTTTTTCTTCGGATACTTTACTCAAATACTTTGTAAGAAAAATGTTGAATTCGTTCAATATGCTCGAAACAGTTAACACTTTAAGCGCCACGGCGAATTTCTGTGCCGTTCCGTTCAAGCCACGGTTAGCCGTCAGACGGGCCTTGCCGGGCCGCTCGCCGTAGACGAATCAGAGTATAAACAGTCGAGTAACGTAATGCGCTTAACGTGTTAAGCAGAACTCTCAAAATCGAGGCTAGCATTTCAGGGGACTCCGGGAAGCCAACTTTTATCAACCTTCATTTTTCGCATTTTTCCGAATGTTCAAAGTCGCGCCACGGCTGTAATTCGAAC
>CM052087.1:8798481-8814593 GCA_028453745.1 Agapostemon virescens
TTTAGTGGTGCTTCAGAGTCACCATTCGAGTGCAAAGGGTTAACACTTTAACTGCCCAACTAACAACCTCGGAAAATCGCACAAAATCGAAGTAATTTATTTAATAAAGCAACGATTTCAAATTTAAAATGTATGACATCAACTAAGATATCCGAACTCCAGATATCAACTAAAAATTTACTTTTAAACATGGACAAATAATTTTATCACCCACATGTGAGTGACATGGCAGTCATGCTATTAAACAGCACAATGATGCTGGTCACCGATGACCACCCTGCCGATGAACGCGTTAAACGACAGTTCCGCATCGAGGACAAATTTAACCCCTTGGCCTACGATTTATTTTACAATAACAGTGGCTAGACTTTCTTTCTTCTCTGCAGAACGACAAAAAGAAAAGCTATTGCTAGTGCCTAGCTATTCTCCAATGACCGTATACGATCAACAATTAAATAAAATGTAAGTCACGTTTAAAGAAAATTAAGGAAGTACATTTTTAGAGAAGATTCAGTTCGAAATCTTGATCACGAGTCTGACTCGTTGTTGCAGGGCAAGGAGTTAAACATTTTTCAAAAGATAATCCGAAAAGAAATAATTACGTTGTATCGATCATCAACGTTTAAAATTCATTAACTACTAATTCACGCGTTGACATAAGCACCGTATTCCTGTCTCGTTTCCGAATCTCCAAAATTCACGTAAACCTGCGCTCGCAGAAAAATCCACCGTCCGGAAATAACACGGTAACTCGCAACAAGATTAACATCCAAATGCAGAAGCTTATCAAACAGTGCCTGTAATTCACCGTCGCCTCACCTAGCGACGCGCGCTCATCCTGCGAGACCGCGCACAGTTACAGGTTTCTAATCCTGCGTTCGAGCTTGGAGAACGAGACTTAACGAACGGCAGAGAAGTCCGGAGCGGAAAAGCGATGTTTTATTAATTTCCATAATGGGTATTGGAGCGACCGCGAAATCCGCGCGAATGACACAACGAAAATTCAAAGTCGGGTCGCCGAGAGCAACGCCGTTGCATCGCGGTGCAGGATGCCGCCTAGGTGTACACACCTGGCCGTGCGATACCTGGTCGAATGAGAATTTAATTAATGTAATGCGTTCGGACCAGAACGAAGACAGCCCCGTTGGCCACAGCCGCGTCGCCTGCGGCCAGGTTCTCGATCGGACGAACGAGACGGATCCTCCGGTTCAGGCTCGTGTAAGTGTATAAATCCGGGAATATGCGTCGGTGCGGTCGCATCTTCAGCACGCGGTATCGTACCGGTGTCTCTACAGGGTGTCCTGAG
This sequence comes from Agapostemon virescens, assembly GCA_028453745.1. Lineage (NCBI taxonomy): Eukaryota > Metazoa > Arthropoda > Insecta > Hymenoptera > Halictidae > Agapostemon > Agapostemon virescens. The sequence goes on from CM052087.1 coordinate 8,799,788, forward strand.
AAATTCAAAGAAGTTTCAACCGAAAAATTCCTGGGGTTGCTCTTGGGCACCGCTTCACTTTACGATTCGCGATTTAACCTTTCGTTTTTCGAGTTGTGCAGGCTGAAACGGGCGAAGAGAAAGAGAAAGAGGAGCGTTTCGTCCTGGGTCTGCTAGAGGACTGGTCGGTAAGGATATCTAGCAGATCCAGCCTTAGAATGGCTGTCAACGTTGAGAGATCTATTAAAAAGTTTTCAGTCGTGAATCCTGGACCTTGAAGAATTCTAAAATAATTCTAAAATAAAGTGTTAACACTTTACCGACCGGAAGCCTATTAATAGGACTTTCAATTTATGAAACTTAACAGAGTTTAAAATAATCGCCGGTTGGTAAAGTGTTAACAGATTAATAATTCTATTAATAAATTAGTAAGTGTACTTAAATATCGGTGAACACCTAAATAAGGCTAAATCGGCATGGCACTCAACGTGTTAAATACGGTATAGATCGGAGGCGAATCAGGTACTAGCGAGAAAGTTTCGAACTATTATCCCCCTGTCGGTCATGACAAGAAGTAGAGCCGTTTCATTAATTTTTATGCCTATTTCAGTTTTTGAAACCCAGGGCGATATAGAATATTGCAAAAGCTTTGCGCAATATTTTAAAAGTTACATAAAAAATATGTCCAAAGTTTAATTTTATTTCGTTCAGTATAAATAAAATTTATTGTAGTTTATTTAGAATGTTTCACTTAACTTTTATATTCAATTACAAAATAATAGCCGGTGACATGGTATAGTTTCAGTGTAAAATTGTCGGTCAGCAAAGTGTTCAAATAAAGCAGAAAAGATACCTTAAAAGAGCCAAAGAATATTCGCCAAAATGGCGGCCCAATTGATCCGTGTATTTCGCGAATAACTCGAAAACGAAACGCCGAATCGAATTCTCTGATTGAAAATTTCTTTGAACTTTACGAGACACCCTGTACGTGCTACCTTTATCCTGGCTTAACTACAGACTGTAGAGCTTGCCGCTTCTGCTGCCGATCCGGCCGGCAAAACTCGCCGCGTGGTACGCGTGTCTGCGGCCCCGCGTTTTCCTGATGAACAAAAACCAACGGAGCTGAGCACGAGGACTGGCTCCAGACACGAATGATCTGGGGGAAAAGGAAAAGACGCATCGATACGCCTGTTGATGCTTCATGGAACGGTAATACGCGTACCAGCCCCACACGCCCGTTCTCTTTGTTCACGGCGTTTCCATTTCGAGCATGTACGCCACGGTTTCCTAGCCGACGAAACGGCGAGTTACCAAGCAGACTCGCTGCCGAAGGGTATTGATACGCTTTCAGCGAAAAAAAAGCAGCCTCCCTGCGTCTTTTCGACGACGACGGAGCTGTGGCACCGATGGGATGGAAAAGGAAGGGATCCGGGTCCGATTCGAGGACGTTTTCCATGATGAATCGCGTTTTGCACAGTTGGTAGCTAGGCAGAAATTGTTTGAGATCGTTTTTTTCAGAGCTGCAAGTTGTTAGTGGATGTTCGTGTCGAACTGCATGAGTTGCTTGGAACATTCTCATTTGGCGAGGACATCGATAAAATAGAAAGGGAAAAGATCCAGGTCCAATTTGAGGACGTTTTCCATGACAGATCGCGTTTTGCACCGCCAGTAGCCAGGCGGAAATTGTTTGGGATCATTGCTTCAAAACTACAAGTTGCTGGTGGATGTTCATTTTGAAATTCATAAGTTGCTTCGAGCATTCGTATTTAGACCATTGTATTTCGATCATATGGGCATCTAGCACATTTCCTTCTGCTACAATAAAGATTAATTTACTATTAACAGTGTTTTTGACAATGCCACGATCGAAACGTCTCGATAAAAAGAGAAAATGTTAAATGTCAAAGTAAACATAAAATCAATTCAGCTACATTTAAATAAATAGCGACATTTTAAAAGTCGCATACTACAAACAACCGCAACAAACGCTCCGAAAAAATATCTTCCACATCGCAGCAAAGAGAAGCAAGACCGGCGAGATGTTAAAATTCGCGGACAATCTCCAACTTCTGATCTCGTATTCCCAAAAGGAAAGCCTGCCATTTGTAAGATCGTGCTGGGCGGTTTCATTTTCTCTTATCCGTTTAATTTTTCATCCGGTCTAACGAATAGCGCACGCGTTGCTAAATAATTCAGACGGTCCCGAACAAGCCGGCGCAACGCGAATTATTAAAATTTCCCAGATTAGACGAGTACCACGGGTGACCGCGCTGTCGAGAGCAATAGGCGGAAACGTCCCGGCCGAAAAAAGGAACGGGGGACGAACGCGGAAGATTTGTGACCAGGACAGCGATATTTATTACGGGCAGCCGAGTCATCTGTAAACATAAAATAACCAGGTGCATCGCGTGCACCGTGTGCAGTTCCCGGCTTCTATTGCAGGGCGGGCAGGCGCGCTCAATTTCCTTTGAGCCGCGCGTGGCCGGGACCAGTCCCGGGGAATTTGTCAAAATGAAATATCCAAATCCCCGTGTATATTAAAATATTCCCCCGGGGACCGGGAAGATGGAAAACCGCGTTACACGGCATTAGCGCTTTGATGCCGAACTGCGACCAAACGCGCGACTCGCATTCAAGCTCGCACGCCTAATCTTTTTACGCGGAATCCCAGACGCGTGTCTCGTCGTCGCCGCGTATCGCTGCGAACGAGAACGGATAATGGCGACGCACTTTCATTTAGCTGGTCCCCGTTCACGAGCGGCGGACTATACCGAACCGTTATATTTCCGCGCAGCAACACGTTCTTGTTCCCATTTAATTGCTACCTCCCTTGTTTTCTGTCATTCCGGCACGCTGTTTAGCCAACTAGCGCAAACACGAGTCTTGTCGGCGAGTTTTAGGGGATTCTCTGAACCGTCGAGTCGGACAGGCAGCTCGTTCTGCTTCGCGATTCAGTTGAAAACTGAAATGTACACCCGGCAACCTGTACAAGATTTTTCGTTAGAAATCGATCCGTTTAACGAAATGTCGGAACTCCCTGCGCGTGTTTCGAAATAACGATTAAATCGCGGATACTTTCGCGAAGTAAAAATCAACAATTATAAAGAACAAATTAAAGGTTACAATAATGACAGTACTTTGGAACTCTTCTCGTGCTTCATTCTCCACTTATGCCAAAACCCCGTCTACTAATTGTGGCCATAATTATGACAGTGGTCTAAGTCAAAATTTTAAATTCATAATAAATTTCTATTAATCAAGACTAATAAAATTATAAATTAAAATGTCGCATAATGTAAAAATATTTTTTAATTTATCTAAATGCAATTCATTAAATATCTCGAAACAAGAAATATATGACTTAGACTACTTTCATAATTATGGGCACAATTTACTCGTTTCATTTACAATCGAATAAACGATCTTTCTTCGATTTAATGCTCGAGTGGACTGCTGCATTAGACGATCCACGCAGAAATCGCGTCAAAGCGAGGACACTTGTAACTATTCACAATCTAAAGAATTTTGTGACGCGTTTCGAGTGTCGCAGAGAGGTTGCGCCAGCACGGCGGGCCAGTTCGTGGGCCCATGACGTTTTTTGTTGGGCCGCTTGGTTTTTCTCTGCTACATACGTCACTCGAGAAAGTAAACACGAGGAAATAGTCCTCGCCTCAAAATATAGTTGACGAGATACGAAAGACAAAATTTCTCGAACCGTCGTCCAATGTAGTCGATAATTTCGCTACGGTGCGAAGCAATAAAACAATTTGGATAATATTTTTAATAAAATAAAATATTATTCGTTTTTCCCCGACGTACCTCGCCACGATTTTATAGTTCCTGTACAAACCTGTATCTCGATCATCCCCGTTTAAAGCACAGGAGTCGAAGTTGTTATAACTGTGCTTCGTGAAGCTGGGCGACGGTGGTGACCTCTTTCCACGTAGATTATGCCTCCGAGAAGAGTATTACCGATGAGATTATTTCATTCCGTCTGATCCTAAGGTGGACCAGATCCGGCGCAGAACAGGCTTAGCATCGCGGCCTGAATGATGAAACAGCGTAATGAAGAATTCCGTGAGAAGTTCGAGGAAGTAGCGTGTCAAAGTGGCGCGGGTCATAAATGTTTCAGACAACGAAGAGACCGGGACACACAGCGAGGGTTTATGTATTATCAGAACGACGTATATGTATATCGCATTCGCGTGTAATATATGCGCGCTTGCATCGACCATAAACGATACGTTTGCTTAAACTATTCGTAAACTTTGCGCGGAGCGTCGCGATGGAAACATTTTCTACGACGACGAACCACGCGGAGGAACTATCGCGGCAGAACCGATGCTCTGCGTGGAAACAGTCTCTGAGTTGGATCCGATAATGCTCTCTAATGATGATCATCGACAAAGGTAGAAACACGCTGCGCTATCGCGTGCAAAGTAAAACGGAAGCCGGTAATTTCGCGGGACATTTTTAACCCCTTGCACTCCAAGCAATTTTAATTCCAAAATATTCTTTTTACCTCGAATAGTTAAATTGTACATTGTTCATTTACTTTCTTACATATAAAATTCATTACTATTATTCGTACATACGACACTTCAATTTTTACCGATTTCTTAATTGCAAACGCAATGATATAAAAGTTATTCTCAACAATAGCGTGATGATTTTTAGTGTCCCTGAGAAGAGCTATTGGAGTGCTAATTTGCACTCCAAGCAATTTTAATTCCAAAATCGAGATATTCTTTTTACCTCAAATAGTTAAATCGTGCATGGTTCATTTACTTTAGTGCATATAAAATTCACTACTATTATTCGTACATAAAACCCTTCAATTTTTACCAATTTCTTAATTGCAAACGTAATGGCGTAATAATTATTCTGAACAATAGCGTGGCAATTTTTAGCGTCCCCTGAAAAGAGCCATCGAAGTGCTAATTTGCACTCCAAGCAATTTTATTTCCAAAATCGAGATATTCTTTTTACCTCGAATAGTTAAATTGCACATTGTTCATTTACTTTCGTGCATATAAAATTTATTACTATTATTCGTATATACGACACTTCAATTTTTACCGATTTCTTAATTGCAAATTGTTATTCTGAACAATGGTGTGGCAATTTTTGTTGGAGTGCTAAGGGTTAACCTGTCAGTCATACCATATACTATCATTTCCTCCGGCATTTCGCGGTAGTACCAGTGTTTCTGCCTTTATGCTCGCCCCTGGAAAAATTAATAAGCATGATCCCGCGTCGAAAATATTTCCATCGTTGGACCTGCAATTCTCAACGATAAAGCTGCGAGTGCAACGACGCAGGCTGCACTTCCGGCGATTACAATTTGTACTAAGAACTTTCGATAACCGACGCGGCAAATACTTCTACGACTTCGGCAAACGATGACGATACACCGATAACCCGTGTACGTCTGTTAAACGATCCTCTCTATCATGGCACGTTGCTACGGAATAATGTAACGCCGTCGACGGTTAACTGCTACCGGAAACAAACAGGTCTGATACAATTAACGGACTAAATAGGTTCGCTGGCGTGACGCGGCAATACTGTGCAAATACCTGAGTATATAATCGTCTGGTTTCTCTCCGTGCTGGGAGACGTCGCGCGGCACATATAGACAGCCCTGACTCATCCGCAAACGACAGATAACGGCGGCGAACACGCAAATGATAGCCCTAACAGGCAGCGATGAGGAATAATTAAACGCGTTAAAAATTCATTAAACGGCTACGCCCACGCGACGGGAGACAAGACGCGATCGGGCCGTGCCTTATCACGGTCGGGGCGTCGAATGCGCGGGACAAACGACGGAATTATCGGGGATCCTCGGCACGTCGTCGACGGAGCTGGCTGAACAATGAGTCGCCTATCGAACGGACGAGTCAATTTTATGGGGAATTGATCCCGCGGCCTCGCCCATTTTAAATCGCGCCGCAGAAACACAGCGATTGCCTTTTCTTTTCTTTCTTTTTTTTTCCCCGCACACCGTTTCCTTCCTCCTACCCCCTCCTCCTCGTCCACCTCTTTCTTTCTTGTTTACAAAGTTTTCACGCGTTTCAAGCTTTCGAGGATCGACGAATAGTCGCTTCGGGAACTCCTGAAAGCTTCCCCGACCACCCACCACGCCGTTTCTCTTGCATTGAAACGTGTCCCGATGCATCCAGTGCGGTTCTAAGACGGCGAATCCTGCGCGTCCTGCTTCAGCTGCGGCTTCCCGATATTCTCCGCCTCCCACACCGTATCCGGAAGTTTCGTTCCCAAAGTTTCCGGAAATATCAGAGACAGCAGTCCCGCGGACAGGCCCATGCAGCCGAAAAGAATCAGCGGCAGTGCTGGCATGATTTGTGCCTGCGCATCGAAAGAACTGCGTGAGAAAAAGGGGTGAAGAGGACTTTTGCTGCCTCGAGCGTTTCGCTTTGGGCTATGATTCTCGCGAGAATGTTTCCTGCGATGATCGGTGCTAGTTTAACCCTTTCGTTAGGGGCGACTTCGCTGCGACAAAAATGTACACGGTGCTCGAGAATGATCGTCAGCGGCCGCGTTTATTGAAAACATAAATCTTTCCTTTAACCCTTTCGATACGAGCGCTCTGTCCACCGTGACAGTCTCGCTGTACGGGACGAAATGCTCCGAAAATGCACAAAAAGCGCGTGGTCGGTGCTCTTTTGTATAAAGATTTTTCTGTCGTCTATAGTCGACGCTCCTAACGAAAGGGTTAACCACTTGCGCTACGATTTAACCCTTTGCAGATGGGACCGTTCGACGCAAACTGTAGCGCGAGGCCGAACTGATGATCCGCGATAGTCATTTAACACGTTGAATGCCACGCGAATTTTGCATGCTTCGAACAAGTTTTATTTGTTTCAATTATAGAAATTATTAGCGTTATTGAACAAAATTGTTAGTTACTAAAAACTAAAGTTTTCACCTCGTACTATAATCTGGTTAATTTCGATTGTAATAAATTGATATTGAATGCCACTGATTTAACGATAATCACTCTTAAACAGCGCAATGATGTCGGCCACCGGTGACCAACATCAACGTGTTAACCCTTTGAAGACTAATGTCGCCACATGGGCCATAAGCGGTCCGTATATTCGATCTTCAACCAGTTAACTGTGGCGACCTCTTTTCAAAGCGTGCACTTATGCGTGTCGCGAAAATCTAGAGTTCCAGCTAGAATATACAGAGATGCATGAATCTATCTGAAATTATTTATACTTTTCATTTCTTCGTTTTATTTCATCTGGCCCGCCAAATATTCTAGACATATTGAAATTTACGAATACATTGTACTTTTTGCTAAAATTACAATTTAAATAGCTAATGGTAACTAAATTTTACACGTGACTTGTTTAAAATGCTGCCAATTCTCCATGACGAGTATACTCGTCAAATACAGCTAACTGGTTAATTTTGCAAGAAATATAATTTAATTACTCTTTTAACGTAAGATCTGTAGCTCTTCATTTTCACACAGAAAACTTCGATAGAAGATTTAGCTTCCTGGAGAAAATTTATACTTTTTATTTCTTCATTTTATTTTGTCTTGACCTCCGAATATTCTAGACATATTGAAATTTACGAATACATTGTACTTTTTGCTAAAATTACAATTTAAATAGCTAATGGTAACTAAATTTTACACGTGACTTGTTTAAAATGCTGCCAATTCTCCATGACGAGTATACTCGTCAAATACAGCTAACTGGTTAATTTTGCAAGAAATATAATTTAATTACTGTATTAGCTTCCTGGAGAAAATATTCGCAAAATCCGCAAAGGGTTAAAACGTTACCCGACCATTCAGTTCTGACGATGGTTAATGAATTTACCTGGGTGTAAATGTGTGTAAATGAATTTGCTGGGTGTAAATAATACTAGATTATTTAAAACTTGGTTAACGAGAGGACCTGTGATCACTAGACGAAGGTTGTAAGAAAAATGGTACTTGCTCGATCTCGGAACGCCTCTCGCCTAAATCGCAGGGGTGTGATGTCGTAGGTGATGGTGGAATATCGGAGTTTAACACGTTGAATGTGGTGGTCACCGGTGACCAGCAGCATTGCCTCGTTTAAGAATGATCATCATTAAATTAATGGCGTTGAACATTGATTTATTACTGTGGAAGTTAACCAGATGACGAGATGAGAGATTCGTTATGCAGTAACTAACAATTCTCTCTAATAAACGAAATAAATGAACCTTGTCCGTAGTACATAAAATTCGCTGGCCATTCAACGTGTTAAGGAGACAATGAACCGTTAACGTTTACCGAAAGAGTTCGCAGCTTCGGCTAAAGTTTCGGTTTCCTAATAATGGGCAGGACCGAGCCGTAACTAACAGGTTAATGTTTTGCGAAAAGGCAGAGCGACGTTTCGTAAAGTTTTCGGCGTGCGATGCTCTTTGATGTTTGAAATACAGCCTCGAGCAACAAGCGGTTACTGTACCTATTGGCTTTACGATGTAGACTCTTGTGGTGGCCGACTTACCAAAAGAGGAGTTTGCGGTGACAATATTGACCCCATGCGGCCGGTCATGCTGCAAATTCCAAGGAGGGAGTGCCTCATGTTCGTGGGGAACAGTTCCGCCGTGTAAATGTAAACCGTGGAAAAGGACATCGTGATGCACCATTTCCCTCCCATGTACAGAATCAGGGGGATGAAGCTCCAGGATCCTGCGAAGACAAATCACCGCCATCTTTCACCGTGTTCATCCTATTCCGAAAGATCGTTTAAACGGCCCGCAACCGTTTAATGGAATTAAACGTACCCCCGGCGAATAATTGAATACTTTTTCGATCGATAATTTACCTGATGGCACGAATTGTATCGCGAGACAGAAGACGCCGCTCAGCAGGAACGACGAGGACAAAGTGATCTTCCGACCCACGTGATCGGTCATGAACCAAGTCAGGAAATAAGCCGGGATCTCGACGATCGCGACTAGTATGAAATTCGCGTACTTGTCGCCGGCAAACGCCACGGAATTCAACGACAAGCCGTAATAGACGAAAGTGTTCGTCAGCCAGCAGAACGAGCATGCCAGCAGCCTGGTCATCATCACGGAGCTGCTCAGAATCTGCATGAAAGGACTCTTCTTCGCCGAGGCTAATTGCTCCGACTGAAAGAACGATTTTCTTACTTTATCGTTTCGTTAGCAATTAAATAATAACCGACATATAATGTCGTTGTTTCGGCTATTATTTCATTATTTTGTGGCAGCTGCTGAAAGTGTCTGGTGGAGAGAGAAAGAAAAGGAAAGAAGGAAGGGGGAGCGTTTCGTCCTAGGTCCGCTAGAGAATTCGTCAGTAAGGCTGACTAGCGGACCCTGTCTTAGACGGTATGAACTGAAGGCGGATCAGGCACTAGCGAGAAAGTCTCGTCCTACTGTCCCCTTACCGGCGAGAGTAGGATTTCGAGCCGCCACAATTTCTATAACAAAATAATAGCCGAATTTGAAAAATTCGACTTGGTCGCACCTTCTCGGCTTTCACCATGTTCAACTGCTTGAACTCTCCGATCGCCTCGTCGGTGATGCGCAGCCCGTTCAGACGCGCCATTTTCCGATAGATGCTCTCGACCTTATCGTGTTTCCCGTTAGCCAGTAGCCACCTTGAAAACGGGGCATCGTCAGGTTGTACTGTGTACGTTTTTCTACGCTTATTTTTCGAAAGGAGATACCGGTATAGGGAGTAACTATACCGGCGATAACCTACGGGCGTACAATAGAAAATCACGTTTTTTTGTGCGAAAAGTTTAGCCCCGGCCTCCTAAATACTATGCAGCTCGGTAAAACCGGCGAACGATTTCGTATCGAGCCGGCTGTTAATTAAAGCCGTGGACCCAATCAACGGGAATACACCAGTGACGTCAAAGAGCCAGTTAATTGGCCGGATGTCGCGGTAACAACGACGACTTCGCCAGTCGTTACGGGGGTAGAGAGGATCGTTTTGAGATCGTTAACGAGGCCCGCGGGCAATGCGAATTAAATAGTCGCCGACGGAAATTACCTGACTGATTCCGGGATCAAGAAGGGCATCAAGATGGCGAGCAACGCCGGCCCGTATACCAGCCGCAGGATCAAACGCCAGGATCTCGTCCACATCGCGATCAATCCCAGCAACATTTCACCGACCGCGAACAGGCAGCTGGTAATCGTGCTGGCTAAAACTCGGCCCTTCACTCCGGCCATTTCCATCCCTGAAAACCAACACGGTTCCTCCGCATTAACACCCTTAGCGTTCGACCAATCCCATTTACGGTGTTCAAATACTCCATCCGAAAATGAAACTTCTCCCGACAACGTTCGCCGCGATTCTCATTCCTCTAACTTCCCTATTGCGATACTAATCTTCGATACCAGATTATAAATAGCAATTGCAATTTCGTTGACTCTATTCTATCGATTATTAATGAAACTTCTTAGATAAACATTTTATTAAGATTTTCTAATTGTGCTTTCTCCCTGTGATACGACATCCACCAGTCCGCCATCTTGAAAAGGTCCAGGAATCACCTGAGCATTTTCAATAACGATTACTAAATAATTAGAAAAAGTTTCTGAGTAAATTTTGAATAATTATGGGGGGAATAAGTGAATTTAGTCGTAGCTGGTAATAGCGACGTAATTTTACGTATTTCTCTGTATTTTATTTTATGCTACGAAGAAATGGTCCGCCATTTTGTCTGCCCCGGAGAGAGATGTACGTCTTTAACAAATATCGTACGACAAACTTCCCGACGGTTAATGATTGAAAGAGGAATAAGGAAATAGTGCCGCAGGTGATCCTAATGGGGATGATTTGCAATAGGAGTTGGCTCGGTGTTTTTCGATATCGAGGCGCAGCCGGCTCGAGTGCGGGTCGACACGTGAAACATGGCCGTTATTTATATCAGCATTATTCACGTCGAACATCTTCCCTTACTTTGCTTCGTTATTAACTCACCTAAAATAAATCCAGCGCTGTAGATACCAGCCCCGACAGTCGCGTCGATAAATTCGCACGCGAGGAACATCCAATAATTCACGGAGAAGGAATGTATCAGGCCGCTGATTCCGCTCAGGAACGTGGTGAGCGTCAAAATCGTACGTCTGCCGTATCTGGAAAATAACACGCGACGGATGAATAAACAGCCGGCGTTCGTCGCCATTGGCACGCCTCGTTTTTATTGTTCGAGAAATAGAGAAGAAGAAAACGAGAAAGACAGAGAGAAAAAAGAGAGTCTCGTGGACTTGTGACAGAATAACAACCGTAGATCGATCCACAGTCAACGTACTACGAAAAAAGACTCTCCGCTTCCAGGAGAAGATGCAGCATTCTCCCCGTAACTGGTCTCTACCGTAACTGTGCAAGCTTCGTGATAACTTCCCAAGCGGTGAAGAATTTTATATATTGTACTTTGAAAAAAGACTGCGCTCCTAGGAGAAGATGCTCGCCGTAACTGTTCTCTACCGTAACTGTACAAACTTTGTAATAATTTCCCAAGAGGTGAAGAATTTTTAATATTTTTATAAAACTTCGTCCTTTTTGCCTGATTAAAACGACACCAAACACGATACAATTACCGACGAATGAAAGAAAACGACGCAGAAAGTTGCTCTTCCTTTTTGAATCGTTATTCCTATTCCTACCCTACCCTATTCCTAGTACGTTCGACGCGCTACAAAGAATCTAGTACCTCTTCCGGAACTGTTGCTCGCCAGATCCCAATGTACACCAGTTACGGAAAGAATGCTATACTTTTGCAGAACGGTGGCCGTCGGAATTGTTTTAAAACGAATCGGTTAATGTTCTCCGCGATCTCGAGTCGGTTCTCAACAATTTGTAAGTTTAAAGGATCGTGACGGTGCTCGCGTGGCTCGTCGAAAAGTACAATCTCGAGCAGCAGCCGAATTCGAATTGGAAATTGGAGGCCACCGGCAGGAAAGTTTATTCTGGCGAAGCTCACCGAGCTTCCTCGGGACCAAGTTTATTACTCGCGGAAGCGCTGGCTTCCACCAGCGTGTTTCCAGCGGTACGTTGGTTTCGAGCTTAGGTTTGTACAATTTTTAGCTGGCAACTGCGAGCTTGCCGTTCGAACAAAGGCCGGGCTTCGTTTGTGACATAATCGCTTTCTTTTTCGAGCTTGATCAACGTCGAAAACACATTCGCGTTGCGCACGGGGTCTCTCACTGTTTGCTCGCAGTATAGGAACCAGCGTTGTTGAAAACACTGCTGTACGATCCAGGTGGTTACAGACGGAAGATAAACAAAAATATTTTCATTATCATATAACCAATCGAATAGAGTCATAGCATTTGTATCATCGGTTCACAATGAATTCGTCACCGTTGACACGATTGTGCCTAACAACAATTGTCGCATACCTCGTTTGTTCTGCATAGGCTAGTCAAGCTGCGCATCGGAGAATAATCGAATTGCATAACGTTGAAACTAGTTCTAAAATGAAAGAGCAAAGACACTTCCGGACCGCAAAGGATCGAGTCGTCGTCCTGTTATTAATTCCCTTTAAGTTGATATGAAATTCTATTTTATCATGGTCAATGCACAACCATTGAATATCACGGATAGTTTCTAGTCCGGATAGTTTCTACAAATTAATTTTTATTTTTAACAAATATATACCAAAACTCAAATGCGTCTCAATTTTCCGTCAAAATCCCAAATTTTCCGTCAAAACCCAATATAAACCCTTCTTCCTAATAAATTATAAACGAATCAGAGGTTCTAATTAACACTTTACCGACCGGCGATTATTTCAGAATCTTTTAAGTTCATAATCCATCACTGAAAACTTTTTAATCAATCCCTCAACGCCGACAGTAATTTTTGTTGTAAATCAGTATGACATCTTCAGTAACGTTCTCCAATAATTTGGTTACAAATTACAATGTAAAAGCAGCTTTTTAAGCCCCATTTTGTCACCTGGCAATTATTGAAAGACCTATTAATAGGCTTCCGGTCGGTAAAGTGTTAAGAGAACGAAGAGATTAATGTATACTTATGTATACGGGTCATTCCACGCCAAGCGGATCACTTTTGTACATCAAGTCAGGGATTTTGTTTAAATTGAAATATGTTATAGTCTATGCGAAAATAGGGGGGGTTTAAGTCATCATTCTTCTATCTTCGAAATTCTTTAAAAGATACAGAACCTCAAACTTTGCGGTTTTTACAAAACGACCTTCGGAAAATAAACAGTTTTGATCGTAAAAGACGGCTCTTTTTAACTAATATTTTAGTTTATTCGTATTGTCATTTTTATAACGAAAAAATATTAAAAATAATTTTATTTTGCAAATTTAACTAAATGCTCACATTTTTTAAAATCGAAAATATATACTCGATTTTTCTTATTTTATCTCTTTGTACTCGGACGGTGATTTTGTATTATTAAAACAGGTTTAACTTCGTGCGTACAACGTAAGAAAGATTATCGCATCGAATGAAAATTGTTCTAAGCTGAAGGAAGCATCTTCTTTTGGAATTCAAAATTATCCAGGGATCCCTAGGGTCCAATAAGGAATTAAAGATTTGAAAATTCAAGTGTCCCAGTATTTGCAAACGAAGTCGGCCACGACACAGTCGCCGAAACGATTTGAATCAATATTTTCCAGCGTTTCTACAACCGTTCGATGAGTCTCCGGAGTGGATCAAGGCTCCATCTGGCTTCAGCGAGCGTTTCATCGATCGAACGTCGTTAGCAACCAGATCCGGACGAGAAATCCCATTTCCTGGACCGAGATCCTTGCCCGGGCAAGACTAATTAAGAGCCCCGGTCCGTTCCGGCGATTATTTCTCACCTGTCAGACACGTATCCGGCGAAGATCAGCCCGACGAATTGGCCGACGTTATTTATCGTGCCCACCAACGTGAGCTTCCATCGGTTCGCGTCGCAGGTCAGATCCCACTGTAACACCATGGAAACAAAGGAAAACCGTGAGTCACCTGCTGTAACCGTTTCCACCTGTAGGAAACGGTGAAGTCAGGATCCCCCGCGGAACATGATCTTACCTCGCTGAGTATTGTGTTCTCCGTTGGATCGTAAACCCACGAGTCGCATTTCCGGGTCACATTGCTGAAAGACTGATCCGTGCACTGGTCGGTAACATTGTTAACCACGTAACGAGTGCACTTCGACATCTCCGAGATGTCCGGCACCGAATCGACGGCCCATGGCACGTCGTACCTGGTGTTGTTCGCATCTTCGCACTCCGGCACCAGACATCTGTGCACAAGATTGTTCATTAAGCTGTGTGAACGGCGAAACGACAAACAACTTTCTGTACTACTCTATTGATGCTTGTCTTGAAGCATTTATGGCGGACGTTAAGGCGGAACAGCGTTCTGTCCGAGGATTATTTCGTCCGCCATCTTTACTGCGTGTCGTTGAACGTTTACAACGGACATCGAGTTGTAGAAGTGTTTCAGACATGTTGAAGAAACAAGCTGATTTTTGTTTGTTTTTTAGTACTACACGATGTGGGACGTTAGCTATGCATATTTAATTGTTGAAGTAGTTTGTCCATGGTGGAGCAACAAGGATCTTTTTGTTATTCCTTGCTGCATCTTACTGAACATTTAGAACAGACATCAACTTATACACATGTTTTAACCATGTTGAAGCAACAAAGATGTTTTTTCCGACCCTTGATGCACTTTGCTGAACGCTTGCAACGGACACTAACTTGTAGAAACGTTTTATCCATGATGGAGCAACAAGAATCTTTTTTGTCGTTCCTTGCTGCTGCATCTTGCTGAACGTTAGCAACGGACATTGACTTGTAGAAGTACTTCGTC
>CM052087.1:8814603-8833779 GCA_028453745.1 Agapostemon virescens
CATGTTGAAGCAACAAGAACCTTTTTGTCGTTTCTTGCTGCTGCATCTTGCTGAACATTTATAACAGACATCGACTTATAAACATGTTTTAATCATGTTGAAGCAACAAGAACCTTTTTGTCGTTTCTTGCTGCTGCATCTTGCTGAACATTTATAACAGACATCGACTTGTAGAAGTGTTTTAGTCATGCTGAAGCAACAAGGATGTTTTTGTCGGTCCTTGCTGCTGCATCTTGCTGAACATTTATAACAGACATCAACTTGTAGAATTAGTTTGTCCATGTTGAACCAACAGGGATGTTTTTGTTATTCCTAGCTACATCTTACTGAACATTTACAACAGACATCGACTTATAGACATGTTTTAACCATGTTGAAGCAACAAGGACCTTTTTGTTGTTCCTTGCTGCTGCATCTTCTTAAACATTTAGAACAGACATGGACTTGTAGAAGTATTTTGTCCATGTTGAAGCAACAAGAACCTTTTTGTCGTTCCTTGCTGCTGCATCCTGCTGAACATTTATAACAGACATCGACTTGTAGAAATGTTTTAATCATGTTGAAGCAACAAGGATCTTTTTGTCGTTCCTTGCTGCTGCATCGTGCTGCAAGTTTGCAGAAGACATCGATTTAAAGAAGTATTCCAGTCACTGTGTAACTGTACAAAGCCCACAGTCTCATTGCAATTAACCTGGAACATCTGCTTTAAGGTATCGATCCTATTACACCAATCAGCTGATACAATGCAGAGAGTAAAGCGACCAATGCTTGATCTGCAACGTTGCAATTGGAAACAAGCAACATTTGTTATTGGCAAGGCACAAAAAAGAAATGCAAGGAATTAAAATTTTTTGAACGAACATAGAACATCCACTGATCGTTGCTTCAACGTGGACGCGGCTTCAGGTTCGAAGATTTGCTACAGACTTCTCGTTGGGACTCGTCTGCGCCTCTGGTGATCCGTCAGAATACAAACGCATCTCCCTGGCATCGTCTCGGTTTTATTTAAGCCGATTAAATGGCTGTCGGTCGTTAACCAACGACGGAAAATAAGCCGATTAATAAATTGCCGGTGAGCGGAGATATTGATTGATGCATTAAATTTTCTCGCGTCGGGTCGCCCCATGAATTTGGGCCAATGCTTACACCAATGTTCGCGGCGTACCTTTAATATGCATGAGCAAGACCGGGTGCCGACATTATGACGTAACTATCGAACTGTGTTAATGTTTTCAACGAGATACTCTTGGATACTGTTCCCGGGAACCCGAGCTTTCAAACTTTTACCGTTGAAGAATTTCAGACTGCGCGAAACACGCCGTTGTCGAGGCACGGAAACTTTTGTATCGCGTTACCACGGTTTTAAAAATCCCTCCTCCGGCAAACATTACCGTAATAATTACTGTTACACATTAAATTACGATACGAGAACTATATATTTACGCAGACTGAAAAGGGATAAAAGTCAACCGGCCACTTTTAACAATCAAACCACTGGAAATCATTTATCCGTCGATATTTCATAGAAAAACAAAAAACAAAAATATCACTTTGCTACGTTACAGAGTGAAATTATTTGCTTTCAACAAACTCGAGCTCGAAAAACCGTCTTTGACGTAATAACGTCCAGAGAAACGATTAACCCCTTGCCGTTCGACTTCCTGCGCTGCTGCAATTATCAGAACTTCGTTATCCCCGATAATTTAACAGGAAACGAATATTTGACGTTCGAACGCTAAATGAAAAGTTATGGTCTTCGTATTTAATAAATTTAAAGTTACTATATCGCGGGGGGTGAGTCGTTGATTCCCAGATGAAGTAACAATCGCTCCCAGAAGATAGATCAAGACATCTGGGAATGATAAATATTTTGACTTCAGATTAATAAAATTTCTCGCAACCCCTTAAGTATCAAAGCAATCAGAGCAACATAGAATGACGCAACGCTGAAACAAATCCAGATCCCATAGTCGCACTTAACAGCGGGCGCATCGACAGCAGGGTTAATCGATCGAGCAATAAAGTAATTGTTTTTACGAGCTGTCGGTTATACAATCGATCGTTCTATCAGCGAAGACCGCGCGATTCCGGCTCGCAGGTCCTCGCTAGATCGTGATCGATCGTGTTCAAAAGCGAGGAACCATTGTTCGTAAGCATCTCGTGTACGTACAAGCAAAACCCGTCGGAACAAAGGAGCGGATGCTCACGGCAGATTACGAAAAGTGGCCGGACTAATCAGTATGCCATCTGAAAAAACAGACGTTACCTGTATTTAACTTCACCGGCTGTGAACACGTAAGCAAGCGTGAATCCTGCTGACAAGAACAGAGGCAAGCTGATTATCGAGAACATGATCATTTGATAGTATCCGAAACGATCCACGTCCTCCTTCTGCTCTCCCTTCTCCCCTACAAAAGACAGATTTCCGACGATCGTCGATAAGCGAGATATATTCCCAAAGAACGAGGGTAATCCTATTCGCGTCGCACATATTAACGGGACAGTGGAGGGATACCAACCAGGGTGGAGGCCACGGAAAAATAGAGAGAAAGAGAGAAAAAAAACTAAATAAAAATGAAAACGAGAGAGGGAGGAAGAGAAAAAAATGGAAAAAATTGGAAGAGGCGAGGAAAATCGCGAGGAAAATCGATCGAACCCAATAAAGCCGAAATTGGGTCGATCGTAAAACTCTTAATCCACCGATCAGATTCCGCCAGTGAAAATTGAAGCTTTCCCCCGGTTGACACGCGATATTTCAACCCCTAAAAAGGGAAACGGTTAGAGGGCCGCGAGAACGCGAACGGTTTCCGATCTTCGCGTGCGCGTAATCGTGATCGATAATTTCCTCCTAAATCACGCGGCCATTTTACGAGCGGCCATCCGCCAGATAATTACATCGGCGGGCATCAATTTCCCGTATCCGTCATCGCCGAAACGAAGATTCTCTTTCTACCTCCCCCGGAGGGAGCTAGACTGCCCCCGTTGCTGCCGGGTTGCTGCCGGTTGCTGGTCGCCGCTGCTGCATTGTCGCGTTTCGGTTCACCAACGGGATTAACTTCCCTATAATCGGATCGAAGTCAATTACTCGTTCAAGAAGAGACAGACACTTTCCCCGCGTCGGCTCGAGCTGGACCAGGGTTTCGATTTCGTCGACCGGCCGGCCGTGGATCGTTTTCAACCCCTCGACGATGCGCGTGATTGAAAATATTGTATACAGTGAATCACTTTAACCCTTTGCACTCGAACGGCGCCTCTAAGACGACACTAAAACTTGCCATACTATTATTTAAATAACTTTTACGTCACTAAGTTTGCAGTTAAGAAATCAATAAGAATGTTAATGTTTTAAGTACGAGTCGTAGTAATTAATTTTATATGGACGAAAGGAAATGAACTATCCACAATGGAGCTATTATAGATAGAAATGTTGTTTCGATTTTGGAGTAGAATTGCTTCGAGTGCAAAGGGTTAATATTCGGACACTGTACAATTTTCACTTTGCCGCATTGTAAGTTTGTTCACGATGAAGAAAAAGAAAATTAATTCTAAATTGCATTACTGTATAGGGTCTAGTTAATAAAAGCATAATTTTTCAACACTCTTCAAACCTAAATAAGTTTTTTAAGATTGGACCAAACGTCTTGACTTTTCTTCAGCAATTAGTTGCATTGATTTAATAAATGATATACAAAATAAATTTTGTAAATATTGGAACTGACGTGAATTACGTGACCAATAAAAAAAGGAACTTTTTAAATAATTTTTATTTGAGTCACGCACAAAAATTTTTGAAGACGCATCTGGTAGATCTATGATAGTTATACGCATGCAGAAAAATTCATTAAAATAGATCGACGTACACACGAGCTACGTGCCATCGAAAATGGAGAAAATCGCAATTTTTCACGATTCTTGATCAGTCTCTGCTTAAACTACAGAAATTCTTACATCTTTCTACGCGTGCCATTTTTTCCCGCGTCAATCGATTTCGGTGAGATTTTCAGCATGTGTATAACTAACATAGCTCTGAAAAACGCATATTTTAAATTTTCATTACAAGTTGAAATAACAAATGTTTTAAAAAATGTCTTTCCTACTTTCCCACGTAATTTCTACCAATCAGAGTTATTTCAAAATTATTTTTGCATATCATTTAGTAAATCAATGCTGCTAGTTGCTCCAGAAAAGTCAAGTCGCTTGGTTCAATTTTGAAAAAGTTATTTAGATTTGGAGAGTGTCCGAATACTTTCGCGATCAACTGTATATGAATTGGAGGCGGATCAGGTACTAGCGAGAAAGTCTTCCAATTGTCCATCCGTTGGCGACTGTAGGAGATATTTTCATTATAAGTTAAAATGAAAATGATTTAAAAAATGTCTTTTCTACTTTCCCACGTAATTTCTACCAATTAGAATTATTTCAAAATTGTGACCTTAAAACCAGACATTGTTTTGTTTAAAATATAACATTTAATAAACGCTAGTAATTACAAGAATAAAATTTATACTTTTATTAACTGGACATTATGTAGGAATGTAATTTAGAATTAATTTCTTTTTCCTGCATCGTGAACAAAATTACAATGCGTCAAAGTAAAAATTTTACAGTGTCCGAATATTAAAGTTACTCACTGTATATACGCGTAGTCGACGGCTAGTTTGAATCTAGGGGTGTCCAGTTTTTCATCCGACGCGCAAGGGTGTTACTCGATTGGCCGATGAACCGAAAATTAATCCTTGACACGATTGCGTGCATGCTGGAATAAAGATTACACGGTACGGGGGGTTGATTCCGGTGTGTTACAATCTAATGGCGCGGGAACGAAGCTGTTTTATTTTGTGGATGACTGGCAACAGTCATTCTACGGCTTCGACCGTGTTACATTTCTGTGGAATTGGTACGGAAATTGTTTGCTCTAAAGGAACGGATCGTATTCGCGCGTTTTACGAGCTTTCGCCGACCTTTTAGAGCGTTTTCACTTGAAAGCTATCCGCGAACGTTCGCTTTCAATCTGTTCGTTGGGAAATTGTTAACTCGAAGCTACCAATTTTTATTCGAAACGGCATCCAGCTATTCCGGCTCGTTCTCCGTCATTTTATCGGGCAAAATTGTACGGCAAACGGCAGCGATTTCTCTGCTCAACTGCTTCTTACGCTGATGACTTGTAATCGGACTGCGAAACATTATATACTAATGACGGGAGTTTACAAAATTTGAGAAACTTCCGCACAGATAATAGTAGACGAGGGGATTTTTAATTTTTCTCTGCAACGAGGAGTTTCGATAAATATTCACAGGCTACTGAAGACATGTAACCGGGATTGCATATTGTTTGTGTCGGAATAATTTCTGGAAAAATACTTTCTAACCAGTTTAATACAGTAAATGAATCTCTTCGTAAATGGAGCTCGTCTTCGGCCCGAAATAGATCTCACGATCATTTTAATCAAGAGAAGGTCCCTTCGGAGAAAACAACAGATGTACGAATTAATTCGTGGCACTCACAGTTAATCGAGCGTTGAAGTTAACATTAATTTAAGTCGAAATTCTTTACCCACCACGTTGGACATCGCTGATGCCAACGGTTGGAATAAAAATCATCGTTGTCAACGAAACGAGCACGCAAAACACTATTGAATCTTGATCGATGTGTCAGAAATGATGTTCGATCAAAAATGATTTACTCTGCTTTCAACAAACAAGATATAATTGCAATGCATTTTAAAAGGTGAACTGAACCGACTGTTGCAGGAAATTACTTGTCAAAGACAAAATATAAATTGTTGAATAAATTACACCTCGCTAGTGCCATCATACAAACAGTTTCATTCCCTTCGGTGTGATCTAATCGAGACGTGCTCGAAAGCAGTCTGGGAAGGTAAGAGAAACGTCTCAACGATCGTCTTTAACACTAGAACTATCAAACCAGTAATTTTATTGTAAAGTTATAATTTCTTTAATATATGTGTAATATAATATAATATAATGTATAATTTGTAAAGTTTTAATTAAAATTATTAATTTTATCATTGAAGTTATAAAAATGTTTTCATCAGAAATTTTCGGATGTACTTCTTTAACACTAAAACTACCACAGGGGGTCAAATGACCCTTTTCAGAATTTTCACTTTTCAATTATTGAAGTTATAAAAATGCCTTCTTAGGAATCGATTCAACAGATCTCTTATTTCAATCCTACTTTGTAAGAAAAGTCGCAAGTAATACAAATAAATTAAATCTTCGCATTTTTACGAGTGATGGCGAATTTTAATGCTCGGTAAGTTTAGTGTTAATGACATACATGTTACAACAAAAATTGTACAAAATTTTAATAGATGCAGTTTCGTAATTATTACAAGGTAATGTATATCGTTGGATTTATTGTTCGGTAGTTCTAGTGTTAAGAAGGAATTCCCTAGTTAGTTATAAAATAAAGCAAACATCCAGTAAATGTCAAAAATCATTTCTAAATTGCCAAATGGAGTGCCAAGGATGAATTAGTACACCTAACGTTTTGCGAAGACGCGAAATACTCGAAGCGGTAACAGAAACATGTTCACGATTATGTTTGAGAATAAACTGGCTAGTTACTTGCAAGATAAAGCAAATGTCCAGTATATGCTGGAGATTATTCCGAAATTGCCGAATGAATTAGTACACTTGGCGAATTTACTCGAGCCGATTAAAACGTTTTGCGCAGACATAACTGTTTACGATTGGCTCACAAAGAGCTCTGAAATCTCCAAAATGGTAACAGAAACGTAACAATTATGTTTGAGAATAAACTGCCTAGTTACTTGTAAGATAATGAAACCCATCCAGTATATGCTGGAGATTATTCCGAAATTGCCGAATGAATTAATACACTTGGCGAATTTACTCGAGCCGATTAAAACGTTTTGCGCAGACATAACTGTTTACGATTGGCTCACAAAGGGCGCTGAAATCTCCAAAATGGTAACAGAAACGTAACAATTATGTTTGAGAATAAACTGCCTAGTTACGTGTAAGATAATGAAACACATCCAGTATATGCTGAAATTATTTCGAAATTACCGAATGAATTAGTACACCAAGCGGTTCACTCGAGCCGATTAAAATGCTTTGCGCAGATCTAACCGTTTACAATTGGCTCACAAAGGGCTTTGTAATGCTCGAAAAGATAACAGAAACGTAACGATTATGTTTGAGAATAAATTGCCTAGTTACTTATAAGATAATTCAAACATCTAGTATATGTTGGAATTATTTCGAAATTACCGAATGATTTAGTACACCAAGTGGTTCACTCGAGCTGATTAAAACGTTTTGCACAGACCTAACCGTTTATGATTGGCTCACAAGTGGCTCTAAAACGCTCGAAAAGATAACAGAAACGTGTTAACGATTGTGTTTGAGAAGGGTTCCCATGATTCCCTATAAGATAAAGCAAATGTCCAGTATATACTGAAGATTATTTCGAAATTACCAGACGAATTAGCACACCAAGCGGTTCACTCGAGCTGATTAAAACGTTTTCCGCATACCTAACCGTTTACGATTGACTCATAACAGATTCTGAACTACTCGGAACGGTAACGATTATGTTTGAGAAGGTATCCCATGATTGCCTACAACATAAAGCAAATATCCTGTGTATGCTGGAATTATGTATTTCGAAATTACCGTATGAATTAGTACATCAAGCGGTTCAATTAAGCCGATTAAAACATTTTCCGCAGACCTAACCGTTTTACGATTTTCTCACAAAGGGCTTCGCAATACCCGCAAAGGATTACAGAAACGCAACACGATTATATTCAAGAATAAATTCCCGTACTGACCTATCGGATAAAGCCATCATCGAGAAAACGCATGAAACGATCGAACGAAGAGGCATGAATGAGTTGGGTACAGCTAGGCAGTTGACTGGAGCCGATTAAAACGTTTGGCGAAGGCCTAACCGTTCACGATTGGCTCATTATGTTCATTATTCAATCGAGTTTACCGGGTGTCCGCGTTTCTCTGACCCGAGCGCGGAGGAAACGGAAACCGCTCAACGGCCCTCGTTTCACGGGGACGCGTCTCGCGGCGGAATCGGCGCCGGTGATTAGCTCGAGTTACGGCTAATCAACGGGCTTGTCGGTGTGCATCGCCGTTCAGTTTAAGCAAATGCCGTTGGTTCGAAAGTGTCGAGGATGAGGTCGGAGGTGGGAGCGCGGGCGCGCGAGCTAGAATTATTCGGGCTAATCACCGCGGTCGCATACCTCTGGTGCCATCCTTGGGCTTCGGTGCGGCGGTGGCCGGGGCGTCGTCGCTCGAGCAGAAGAGCTTCATGCTGTCCTCCTCGTCACCCCTGATGCTGCGGACACAGAGAGATTCGAGAATTAGGCCGGTTCATAGGCGAGAGTATGCCTCATCCACCAGAATCGAATCGCCTTTCGATCCTCCGTTTCGCGAAAACCGTTCGACATCGATTACGACGTTTTGCGGTTCCGCGAGTTTCACTTTTCACGGATTTTCAAGAAGGTCGAAACCGGCCAGTCGAATCGCTTTCGCGAAACCGGCCGAGAAAGCGAAGCCGCGAAACGGAAATCGCACGATCCGTTGACACAGCCGGAAGTCCACTGGAAAAACGTCCAACGGTGATTGCGATTCGCGCGCGGAATAATCGGTCACACGGTGGGCAGAACACCACGGTAACGAGGCCCCCGGTTGCATCGAACGCGTGACTGCGATGTGACCGCGAACGATTCGCGACTAATGCCGATTTTCCGGCTCCGATCGGTCACGGTCGATCCGCCTACGAGAAACCGCGAACCGATCGTCGACGGCGACGCATCGTGTACCGGCGTGACGCGTTTATTATGATAATTGATGCCGCCGCGCCACAGCTCGATCCGCGGCCTACGATTCTGTCCACAGTCACCGGAAATGCACGACGAGTCTCTCTGCTCTGTTTTCGACCTGGTTTTCAGGGTTCGCTGCAGACAACGCGCGGAGGACATCGGACGTCACTCTGCGAACAGCGATCGACCTTCCGAACGCGAATGCCGTTCGACTTTCTAACGCGGGGAGAGACCCATTCGGAAAGTGCGGCACGTCGAATATGATTTTCTTATGCCAACCGCGCGCGATGATCCACCAGGCTACGGCAATTGTTTAGTGTCTTCGGTGCGATCATAAGACCTGTTGCCCTTCGGCTTGTTTCGAGGCGAGGACGAACGGCGGAACAGTGAGTGCTGGAGACGTTCCGTTTTAACATTTTTAACTGGTTAACCCATATATGGGTGACAGAATTGTTTGACAATGTTTAAAAATAAATTTGTATGTTAATATATTCATTGCACTAAATTTAGTTGAGATCTGGAGAATGAGATCTGAGATTGAAGAAGGTTGAAGGATAACTTTGTGTCGTACATTTTAAATTTACAATTGTTGCTTCGTTAAATAAATTACTTTGATTTTAGGGGAGGCTTGAGGTCGTTGGTTGGGCAGTTAAAATTTTAAGCTATGATTTGAGAAAGGAACTTTTCTTTTACGATTTTGGTCTACTTGGCAGTTTAAGAATGCGTATTTTCAAGATTTATTTTGTATTCAAATATTCTTATTCAAGTTACGACAATTGTTTAATATGTACGTGCGATTACGCTATCTGCTGCTCTTCGACTTGTTTCGCGACGAGGACGAACGGCGAAACGGTGAGTGCTGGAGACGTTTCGTTTTAACACTTTAACACTTTGACTGCCATGTCACCCATATATAGACGACGGAATTATTCATATCGTTTCTATATGAATTTTAACGTAGATATATTCATTGTAACAAAGTTGATTGTGATCTAGAAAGTGCAAGAAGGTGGTAGGAGTGCTCTACATTATACATTTTATTTTTCCAATTTTTATTTCATTCAACATCTCATTTCGATTTTGTAGAATTTTCGTTGCTAATAGCTTGGCAGTCAACGTGTTACATGGCATGTTACCCATATATAGGTGACAGAATTGTTTGGCCATGTTTAAAAATAAATTTGTATGTTAATATATTGATTGCAGTAAATTTAGTTGAGATCTGGAGAAGGATGACTTTGTGTCATACATTTTAAGTTTACAATTGTTGCTTCGTTAAATAAATTACTTTGATTTTAGGGGAGGCTTGAGGTCGTTAGTTGGGCAGTTGAAGTGTTAAGCTGTGATTTGAGAAAGGAACTTTTCTTTTACGATCTTGGTCTGCTAGGGAGTTTTGGAACACGTATTTTCAAGATTTATTTTGTATTTAAACTCAGATTCAAGTTCAGATAGTTATTTAGTATTTTAGCGCGATTATGCGACCTGCTGTTCTTCGACTCGTTTTACGACGAGGACGAACGACGAACCGGTGAGTACTGGAAAAATTTGCGTTCTAAGCTACGATTTAAGAAAGGAACTTTACTTTTACGATCTTGATCTGCTAGGGAGTTTTGGAACACGTATTTTCAACATTTTTATTACGTATTCAAATATTCTGATTCGAGCTCCGACAATTGTTTAATATATTCGTGCGATTATGCGACCTGTTGCCCTTCGACTTGTCTCGCGACAAGGACGAACGGCGAACAGACAAGTACTGGATAATTTGCATTCTAAGCTACGATTTAAGGAAGGAATTTTTCTTTTACGATCTTGGTCTGCTAGAGAGTTTGTGAACACGTATTTTCAACATTTTTATTTCGTATTCAAATATTCTTATTCAAGCTCAGACAGTTATTTAGTGTTTTCGCGCGATTATGCGACCTGCTGCTCTTCGACTAGTTTTGCGACGAGGACGAACGACGAACCGGTGAATACTGGAAAAATTTGCGTTCTAAGCTACGATTTAAGAAAGGAACTTTTCTTTTACGATTTTGGTCTGCTAGAGAGTTTTAGAACACTTATATTCAACATTGATGTTGTATTCAAGTATTCTTATTCAGAGAAACGTTATGGGGCTAATATGAACTAATGGGACGAATATAATCGCAATTTATATTAACAGGGCTATCCGACGCCAATTCAAAAGCGGTACAGAAAGCAGACAAGTTTATACTCGACTAATCTTCGAATAAAACAAGTTCTGAAATGCACCAGTAACTACGATTGGTTCCAAATGTTACGTGCTCAGTGCGGTTAAAGCGGTAAATACTTTTTCAAGGAAGTGAACAGCAATTATGCAAATCCGTGCGACTTATTCGTAGAACATTCCGAATTGCATCTTTTACGTGAAACACGATAATTATCTTGAAACGTTTCAAGCTCGGTTAACAGCGAATTTTATTTCATGTAAAAAACTAAAAAAAGACGATTCTACAAATCTGACCCTCTCCTTTATAATTTCTAATTAATTTCTGATCAACCAATAAAATTTTTCGCGTGCGGTTACATCGGTCTCTGCGAGACGAAGTAATCCGATGAACGCGTGCATGCAGCAACGAACCCGTACTCGTCTTCCGGGAGCGGAGATTCTACCGAAACCGCAGCTATGCTGAAGACGTTTTGCGTTGCAACCACAGGTAAATCAACAGGAAACCGGCTGAGAACCCGAGCACACGAACGTCGCCGTAAATCGTTGCTTTATTATAATTTATCGCTCTTCCCGGACTCCTTCCGTTTCCCACCGTGGATAGACAGCAGCGATTAGCGTAGGTGCGCGAACGATTCGTGCACGGACGGGGGTCTGCACCGCTAGAAAATCCCAGTGTTCTCGTTGGCTTACCAATTTCTGGTCTCTAATATGGTTCCAGCTTCTCGGTAACAATTACACCCTCTCTGCCCGAGAGACGAAGCGAGAGAGAGAAGCGTGGACGTAACATGATAATTTCTGGTGATACGAGACGCAAAATGATTCTCGTGGCCGACGTTGTCAATGCGTAAAAATGTCAAGAATCAAGCACGGAGAACCGGATGATGGCGATATCATGGCTTCCGAGCCTACCTCGTCCTTCGGCCGCAATTCCTCCGGATCCAGTGGCCGAAAAATTAACATACATTTACGTTTTAAACCGACAACCTCCTCTCAGGAAATTTTAGTTACTCGATAATCCGGCGGGCAGCGTCTTGTTACCGAAGCGTTCTCCTGTTCCACGTTCGTTAACTCGGATAACGAGGATGGCCAACGACATTCGTGACGTGAAATGTGTTCAGTCGCGAGCATGTTAACCCTCGAATGGAAACGCTAAGACGGCAGTAATGATAACTGCATCGTCGAAACGGTTCTCGTATTGTCGAATTTCGAGAAAATTTGACTGGGTTTCGTTACGAGGGTTGTAAGGATAGAATGGAAAGAATGAATATATTCTAGGTTTTGTAGAGAGGTCTTCGGTTTGGTATTGAAATTGCTTCGAGTGCGAATTGTAACACTGCGACAGCTGTGCTTGGGTCTATTTAGACGCGGAATGCGACAGTCATCTTGCAAGTATTCAATTTGTGATAATTAACCTCTTGCCATTTTGTGACGAGTCGGAGTCACGTTGGAGATTTTAAATACCGTCTGACAAATGTAAATATTGTGCTTTGCTTTTCGGGCGAAATGGAATGTTGTTAATTTGTTAGCAATGTTTAAGCAGCGAAGTAGATGTAGCACTGTAAAAGATAGAAATTGTCTTTTGTCTTCTGTGACATTTTTAGTGACGAAAATGTTATAGTAACTTCTGATACAATGATTTTAAACAGAGTCTAACAAATATAAATATCATGCTTTTCTTTACAGACAAATTGTCTTTCATCTTCTGTAATGTTTTTAGCGACGAAAACGTTATGCTAACTTCAGATACAAAGATTTTAAACAGAGTCTAACAAATATAAATACCATGCCTTTCTTTACAGATGAAATTAAATATTGTAAATTTGTAATCAATGTTTAAGCATCGAAATAAATGTAGCTGTATAAAATATACAAATTGTCGTTTCTCTTCTGTAACATTTTTAGCGACGAAGTTATGGTAACTTTAGATACAAAGAAGATTTTAAACAGAGTCTAACAAATATAAATATCACGTTTTTCTTTACAGACAAATTGTCTTTCATCTTCTGTAATGTTTCTAGCGACGAAGACGTAATGGTAACTTTAGATACAAAGATTTTAAACAGTGTGTAACAAATATAAAAATCATGCCTTTCTTTACAGACGAAATTAAATATTGTCAATTTGTAATCAATGTTTACGCATCGAAATAGATGTAGCTGTATAAAATATACAAATTGTCTTTTCTCTGGAGTTAGAACAGCTTCGAGCGCAAAGGGTTAATAACTCAAAAACGAATCGGCGAGTCGTGAATTAACAAAAAAGTTTCTCGACAGCCAGAAATCACTATTTCAAGAAACCTCGAAGAAAGCAAACCAACGAAGTTCTTTCCACCACGTGTTACGGCATCCCCCATCGAAGTGGCGTCTCGAAAGAAGCCGGTAGACACCGATGGAAATGTCATAACCGAGCGAGCGAGGCGTCATGCGATCACAATTGAATGGGCTACCGTCCACCTTGAAACGCGATCCAGTTTAAGTGATCAATTGCTACTATCAAGTTAAACGGCTCCGTCTAATCGCGCGGCTTCTTAATTCGCCGCGTAGAATCTTAACGAGCCGAGAGGCTGGCCGGTGTGTATCTCGTTCGAACCGGACAAACCGATTGTCCTCTGAACCGCGGGACCGGACCTTTGATCGACGGTGCCGCGATCCCGGGGCGAGATTGCAGCCGGATTAATCGCGATTACGGTTAGGCGAGCCTTAATCGGGCCGGTGGAACGGCCCGCACAAGGGAGTCATTCACCTGAGTCTGCACGGGCAAACGAGCGACGGGAACGTCGGTTCTCCGCGGCCACTTCCGGTCACCTGGCGGCCGGGGTCACCTGACGAGGTCCACGGCACGGCACGCCGAAAACTGCACTCGCGGGACTAACACGAGCTGAACAACGACGGTCCTGACGGAGTTCGACACGCGAACAGGTGTCCACGAGGCGGCTAAGCCATCTTCGAAACACTAACTTGACCACGAACTTGCTTCTGATTGTTTAGAATGACAGAGAAAGAGATCGCAATGAGAACTGTTTAGCAAAGAACCACGAACCGACGACGCGTGCCACGCAGATACATGATCATCACCGACCTGTTGCCTTCCTGCTGCAGCAACTGTCTTTGAAGGTAAACGTATGCCAACACTATGCTATCCTCGATGACCGAGACAGCGTGGGGGAAGCAAAACAGACGGAGGGGGCAGGGTCGGTCCTTCTTAAGTTCTGCACTCGACCATCCACTGACACTCGCTCGATAGACCCCGTCGTCGATGAGTGTCCGATACGGTAGTCGGACGATTTTAAGTTTGACGATAAATATTGTTGATTTAGTGATCGGTATGACTGGACAATCTGGTTTCGTCGAGGCGGTTTTAAAAGTCAATGGTTCACTGATGAAGATTTCGTAATTTTCACGGCGAGAGATGAACGTACTTGTACTGCGATTTCGTTTTGACGTTGATGTAGGAAGCGTTGTAAATGTTGTAATTTTTCCATTGTTGTAATAATGTTAGGCTTCGGATCTTTAACCCTTTAACTGGCCAGTGAACAACTTCGAACATTCCATAAAATCAAAGTACATTATTTAATGCAGTAACAATTGATAGTTGACAATATACGATACATGGTAGTCCTTCCATCTTCTTGTACTCTCCAGATGTCCACTAAACTACTAAGACTTTACCAACTGGAAGACTATTAATAGGACGATTTTAAGTTTAACGATAAATATTGTTTATTTACTGACCGATATGACTGGACAATCTGTTTTGATCAAGTCTGTTGTAAAAGTCAATGGTTTACTGACGAAGATTTCGTAATTTTCACGGTGAGAGACGAACGTACTTCTACTGCGATTCCTTTTTGACGTTGATGTAAGAA
Organism: Agapostemon virescens; assembly: GCA_028453745.1. Taxonomy (NCBI): domain Eukaryota; kingdom Metazoa; phylum Arthropoda; class Insecta; order Hymenoptera; family Halictidae; genus Agapostemon; species Agapostemon virescens. Next base: position 8,829,488 of record CM052087.1, read on the forward strand.
GCGTTGTAAATGTTGTAATTTTTCCACTGTTATAATATTGTTAGACTTTGGATGTTTAACGCTTTAACTGGCGAGCGAACAACTTCGAGCATCCCACAAAATCAAAGTAAATTATTTAATGCAGTAACAATTGATAGTTGACAATATACGATACGTGGTAGCCCTTCGATCTTCTTGTACTCTCCAGATCTGAACTAAATTTGGTGCATGGAAGCAAAATGGCACATTTGCAAAATGGTACAAATTCTCAGACTATTATTCAAAACAATTTTTACATTACAATGTTTGTACTTAAAAAGATGATAAAAATTGAAATGTTGCGCGTACGATTAATATTAAGAAATTTGATACGCACGAAAGGAAATGAAGCACGTACAATGGAATTATTCTAAGGGAAAAATGTGTCTCGAGTTAGGAACTAAAATTGCTCGGAGTGCAGAGGGTTAATAGGACTTTCAATAATTGTGCTGTAACAAAATCAAGCTTAAAAATCGCTTATACATTGTAATTTTTAAAGAAAGTATTAGACAATCTTGCTGAGGCTGCCCAGTTGATTCGCAATAAAAATGGCTGTCAACGTTGAGAGATCCAGTAAAAAGTTATCAGTCATAAATCATGGAGCTTGAAGATTCCTAAAATAATGGCTGGTCGATAAAGTGTTAACGTACAAAATCGAAAGTGTTAACAAAAGGCTTTCTCTACTTATTATACACCGAGGAAGCTGCTTAAGCTTGCAGTACTCGTTTCGCAGATTATGAAATGTAACATGATAATGTTATAAATCTTTTATTAAATAAAACATACATAATATGTACGTATAAGTATTGTACGATCTGATTTTGAATGTTTGAACAACAAAGTGGATAACATTGATTTGACCATCTTAATGAGCGTATTGCGAGTTTGCGAATGTTCTTTGATAGTTTTACCAGACTGATATGCATCGATGCTGCTCGATTCCTTCCTTCCTTGCATCACACCGCGTCAAATTGCAGTTGCTCGTTTCAAACATGAACGCATAAATGACTAAAGTCAGAAAATAAAATTTAAAAACAAACGAAAGATTTTGCATAATCACTCGCAATCCAGTTATAATAAATGCCGTACGAATTGCGCATATTAATTGGTTTTCGTAACACGACGTAACTTTGCGACGTGCCGCTAATTAGTCCGGTACATGCGTCAGAAAAATTCTGTTGCGAATGCGTTACGAAATTTTTCGATGACAACGGTAATTACAATCGTCCACCAAAAAGTCCTCTTTTCGATTTCTTCTCTTTCAGGCATTGATATCATAAAAATGCTTTTAGGAAAAATTCTTTTCATGAACATTTTCGCTCGAGCACGTTTGGTAAAAACTTTCAACAATTAGTTAATAATCAAGTAGTTTTATCTAGGATCTTTAATCTCGGGATAAAGATTGAACTCGATTAACTTACAGAGGAAAGACTGTTTATTAACCCTTTACAATTTCTACATTTTAATTTGTAAAAATGTAACTATTGCAAAGAGTAGTAATAGTAAAATGGAAATATCCTAACAAGGGAAAATATTCAGATGTTCAAATGGTTCAGATGATTCAGAAGAAATCTAATTTTTAATACATTATTTAAATGAAATACTTTTGTTAAAATTTTCTTATGCGACTACATTTCCCATTGAAAAACACACAATGTAAAAGAAAATTCAAATCTTTTTGACCTCTGCTTTCCAAGATATCTAAAAAAATATGGTTTTGACCCCCAACTTTGAGGGTTGTTTTCACCCCTTCAAAGTGGATGGTTGCCGATAAAAAAGAACACGTGTCAAATATTTTTCAAAGAACTATAAGCTCCCATAAGTTTCATAAAAATTGGATTTTCACATTTGAATATGTTCCCTGTTAAGTCAAAAATATGTCTAGGTTTTCCAATCAAAGAAGCTTTGATCGCAAAGAGTTAAAATAAATAAAATACAAAAAGACGAAGCTAAAAATGGAAATGGGAAAAATACTAGCTAAAACATGGAAGAAAACCTTATTATTTATGGCATCGCCAAATGGTCAGCGGACCCCTGGCATTTATGGCTTGACCCGAGCCTACGTCAGACAGAGAGACGAGCAAACAGGAAACTATAAATTCAAAGTATAAACCATTCTCAATAAGTTTATTTCTAATTGAGAAACGATCACATCCCGCATATTCTTTCGTCACTGCATCCCAGAACAATTAAAGTCGAAAAGAATCTCTGAGAACTACTTTTCTCGATTCAAAAACGGCCATTTTGAATTTCCAGAATCGCCAGAACTTACGATCACGTATCAAACAAAAATAAGAACGATGATCGTTTCCACTTGCGAACTATGCTTTAAAATATTGCGCACGGCGATAACGTAAACTCTGTACACTTCATTCGGGGCTTTACTTAATCCAGGCCGGCTAATTTATGATTAATGAAGCTTTTTAAAATTCAAATGCAAAATACACCAAATATCGCGAACGGCCGATGGCGATCGATTATAATAAAATGATGCAGCGAGACTAAACGAACCAGGAGATTTTACTCTCTTCCGAAATGAAATCGGGCGTCAATAATTCTTGCGTTTGCTACAATATTCGTTTAGATGTCGCGACACGAGTATGCTGATTCAAAGTTTCGCCTCGGCCTTTAAACGAGAAATGAACTTCGACTTCGCGAACGGATACGCTGGGATTCTTCCACGCTGTTGAAGGAAAAGAAAAAATGCTTCATGCAAATTAATGTAGATTAATTCACAGAAACGGAGGCTTGAAAATAGACTAAATATGCCATTGAACTTTGCCACGACATTGCAATCGAATAGAATACGCGGTCTTCGAAGCGACAAGACAATGTTTCTCCGACCTTTAAGCTAGATGCGCATTGTCTCGCGACCATGATCGAGCCTCGACAGTGATTTAACCTATATCCACCGATTCCTGGAAGACCTGTTCTTGGTCCATATTCATCTAGACTTTCCTTTGCGCGCGCTCTTTCGCAAGTATGTCAATGCTGCGCCGCGATTGCTATACATGGAACGTGAGTCAAGAATCGGAAGATTTGGAGTGGCTAGCTTCGTAAACCAGTCGTTGACATTCGCCATTAGTATCGTTTACGATTCGAGGATCGCTCGGAACTAGCATAACGCGATTTTCAGATACGAGAACGCGAATTTGCAACGATACAACGTCCTCATTGACCGAGCCAATATTTGCTCGGACCTTTGGAAAATTTTAACGCGATTCTAGCCTGGAAAAAACATTCTCCGAAGTAACGCGAGCATAGATAGCTGGCTATCTCTTTACGACACAATTACCGGAGCTTCGAGAGCATAGCTAAAGAAATTAGCATAGGACGTTGCGAGGCGCGATACCCGCGGAGGGACAACATTTTGTTACGACCATGATAAATCTAAGCTTCTCAGGTTTCGTTCGGTTGTCGGCGTAATAACAGTTTGAACAGCCGAGCTATAGTTTTTCAGAGCGTCTATTTGCCCGGCAGGAAATTAGAAAATTGCGAAAAACGACCGGCACCGGTTGTAATCGGAGAACATTGGACAGATTACAGGGAATTAGCATAAATACACGGTAGCCGGAAGTTTTTGTCGTTTTTCTCTCTTTTTTCTTTTTTTTTTTTGGCAATTACCAAAAAAGGCGAATCAAATTTTCCGCGGCGGAGTTCAAACGAACTGCAATTAGCCGGATGAAAAGCGTTTTTAGCAACCGTTTCCATCGGCACGGCAAAAATTTCATCGATACCGGGACGATTGCGTTACGTAAAAATATTATCGAGACGTGCCTCGCGGTTTACCGGGTTTGCTGAAATATGCTCGAAAAATTCCGCGATTCGAGTGTAACAGTTTTTAACGTATGAGAACGAGCGATCGTGCGACAAGACGTTGCTCAATCTCGTTGTTAGAACTATCGCCGTTAGTTTAGAGAATTTCATGTTACGGAATTTATTCATCTTTTTGTACTGTTGCGATCCGGTCGAAAGAATGCGCAGAATCCGGGCGATTGATTAACCGCTTTATAATCCTCGACTGATTGGATAATTTATTACGAGACGCCGGAAAGGAATATTATTTTAATGAATAAAACGCATTCCTTTCAGCTTCGATCGCTTCATGCTCTCGAAGATCTTTTACGTCATCTGAACCGAAGGTCAGACCGCGTTTTTCCTCGATCGATTGCAAAAATTTGAAAACACACTTTTTCCAATCATTTTGTCAATTTTATGGAGTTAACGCTTTGACTGCCAAACCGACAGCCACGAAAAGTCTATAAAAGCGAAAT